>NQII01004223.1:181722-207083 GCA_002778355.1 Clitarchus hookeri
GGGGGGGGGGGGTCATGACGCAAACTGCATCATAGAAATTTCAGGGAAAGGGTGAGGAATGCAAGAATGTTTTTAAAAAACGTGTGTTTAAAGGGATTCTTCTGTGTGGGGAAAAGAGCTAGGACTGATTTGGATGGGAGTACTCGGCTGCATAAATTACTATATAATTTTTCTCAGATGTTGCTGAGGGGCCACGTTGGTGTAACGGCTAGAGTGAAGACAATCCGAGTTCGATCCCAGGCGGGGGATTTTAACATGTTGGAATCGTGCTGGACGATGCCGATAGCTGGCGGGTTTTCTCGGAGATCTCACATTGGCCCCTGCCTTTGCATTCTGGTTTCTGGGGCTGCTCCTTATCCGCCTCATTTCATTCTCATCGGCTCTCCAGATGTTGATGTCAAGAGTCGCCCTAACCTCTCTCAGGCGTTGCTTAACCACTCTGCTAAAAAAAAAACATTTATTTTTGTGTTTATTGATGCAACCCTGGAATAATTTGCATTCTTGCATATACTTAACGAACGAACTTAAACAGCTAGGAATTTAAAAGTTACGCCTCTCTTAGACCGCTCTGTCTGAAGATGTGTTTGGGATTTTTTAAGTGCATGGGATGCTCTTTTAAATTTACTGTTGGTCATCATTATGAAGCTAGTAGTTGGTTATATAGTAGTTGGTTGATGCCATATTTGTTCTTCCCCAACACCATCTCAAGGCAGGAATATGTGGTCACTTCATGCCTCCTCTATCGCACCCACCCCCCGGGTCCAAATACTACGAACTTGTTCTTAAATTGTTTAAGAGTTAATGGGAGAGGTTGAGACCATTTATTTTATCTGCAGTGTGTGTAAGATTTATGTTGTGTGGACGTTTTATCACTCGTAATTATAATTCACTGTCACTTTTCTCAATGAATGCACCATTGTAATTTCGTCGTGCGTAGACCATTAAATTAGGGTCTCACAAGCCATGTCAGAATTACTGGTTTTTGGCTCATTTTGGTTGTTTAGGAACACCTATTTAAAAAATGCAATTGTAGACTTCTGGCAACAAAAATACCTTACGGTACACTCATAAATGCATTACATCTGGCATGTAATTAAGACGTAATTAGAGCAGCATTATTTCTAAATCATAAGAAGATTCTCGCCGTTTCAAAGTCATCACGTAATGCATATATAAAAATTGCTTGTAAGGAAAAGTTTTTTCTCACGGATATAGAGAGATTACATATCGGTTACAGTGTAGTTTATTTAAAACTGAGATATTGTAAGTATAATATATATAGTGTTTTTGCGAGTTATATAAATTTTAATTGTATCCTGTTTATGGATGCTGAATTTGTTTTATAGAGGTTGTTGATAAACTTACTAACAGTTTTTGCGTATCAGAGTTTAGCATAAAATAACATTTTTAAATGCAGCTTATTTCATAGGTATTGATTTTAATTAAAAATTGCTTCCGAGCTATTTGCATCTTATGTAAATAGTGCTATGATTTTACTTGTTATAATTTATACATAATTTAAGTGTACTATGTTGTGTTAATTTTAATATTTTTGGCTTAGGAGTAGGCTTTTATTTGTGTGTTTAATTGCAAAAATTTGTGTTAAAATCATTCAACTGGGCCAAAGTCTCAAAAGTTTAAAAAGGGAAATTTTTAATGCAAATTATTGTTTACGTATTAACTTTGAAAATTTCAGTTACTCGATTTGCATATATGTATACAGTACTATGGTTTTACTTATTAAAGTTCACTTATACGTACATCACTTCATATTCTTAAAGCACTTTGTGTTAATTTTAATTTTTTTGCTTACGGCTATGGTTAAATTTCTTTTTTTGTGTGATTAATTGCATAATATGTGTAGCAGACAAGCATAGTTTGCTATCATAATGTGAACCATTGTCATACACGTATTAAAATAAACATATCCAAGGAATTAACTTTTAAGCTTTGGGCTCGCTTCATGACAAACATTGCCAAATCAAGTGGACTCAGCCGATCATAAAACCAAAGACATTACACCATGTCTTGAAACAATTATCACACATAATAAAAATATTTTTGTGAATAAACCTTACCATACAGGATTAAACAAACAAATCAATGTCGAATGAAATATGCCTCTGGTCTGTGCTGTGGACGCGCGAGCTCATAGCATGCACGAAAAACCAATGAAAAAAGGGAGAAAAGGTTGAAAAAAGAGCGGGGAGGTTCCTTGCGTCATACTTTTATGAGGGGTAGGCACTTCTCAATAAATAAACCAAAAATACGATCGTTTTATGTCAACACAAGTACAGTTTTTATCAAAAAGTTTCATCCAACTTCTAAAGTCTATAACTTTCACATGCATGTCATAAAACCTTTGGGTGAATTTTAAAATACATCGAAGAATATAAAGTTTTAATGTACCTTTCACAATTGTTTAATGTCCCCCGGGGGGGGAGGGATTCACGGCATACGTCTAAACGGTAGTCAAACTCGACCCAACATGTCAGGTGTTACCGCAGTCACTGCTGTTGTTATGCGGCGTCGCAGTTCGCCCACAGTTGTTGGAAGGGGAGGCACGTAGACATAGTCTTTCACCAACTTTCATAAGAAAAAATCGCATATGCTGCGATCAGGCGACCTTGGTGGCCAGTGGTGCAAAGCACTATCCGTAAGCCCCTTATGTCCGAACCGTCTTTCAGGAAGCTCATTGTTGAGAAATCCTCTGGCATGCAGGTGTCAGTGCGTTGGTGCTCCGTCCTGTTGAAAAATTAAATTATCGGAATGTTCTCGTAATTGCGGAAACAGCCAGATCTCCAATATACCCAGATATGACATTCCCGTAATGGTGTTATCCGCAAAAAAGAACGGACCATACACCTGCTCTCGGGAAACTACGCAAAACACATTCAGCTTTCGAGAGTCTCTCTCATGCTCGACTATAGCATATGACCGCTGTGTTCTCCATATTTGTACTTTGTGGCATGCACTTGTCCACTTAACTGGAACGTGGCCTCATCGTGTAACACCAAACGTGAACAAATGTTTCCATCGTCCATCTTGATGCCCAGAATGAATTCACATAATTCAAGACGTCGTTGTTTATCACCATCACGAAATGGTTGTAGCACTTGAATCCTCTGTATGGTGTGAAAAACAATCGTCGCCGTATAACACGCCAGACAGTCATGTGGGAGATGACCATCTCTCGGCTGCCACGACGAGTAAACTTATGTGGACTCCTTCGTATAAAACACTGCCGGATGCGCTCAACGTATTATTCAGGCACACTAAGGCGTCCTGTAGACTTCTCCTTACATAAACAACATGTTTCTTGAAAATGCTCGTGCCACCGTCGAATGCTCTGCGCAGTGGGAGGTGCAGTGCCTTATTGTCGAAGAGCATCACGCTTCACAGTTATAACTGGCTCACACTGGCTCAAACTTGTTGAAACGGAGAACGCGAAACGCTTTTTGTTGCTTTGTTATCGCATCCCGACGCACACTGATAGAGCGCGCTAGCAGCACCAGCTGTAGCGCCACCAGGGCGACACCTACCGGCAACTAAGCGAACCGGCGACGTGCAACAAGCACCAAGGGAAACTAAATTTCTCTGTTTATTAAACAATTCGCTGCGAGGCGCTATATTCATTCGCTTTGAAAGTTATAGACTTGTGAAATCGACTGATTCTTTTAGATACACACTGCATAAAACGCCTGTGATAAATCGTATTTTTAGGAAGCAGCCTAACACCCATTGTATGGCGTGATTTTTCAAAGGTTTTATTCAAAAATTTTCAATAAAGCGCAAATAGACTATAACTTGAGGTATGTGATTTTGCGCAAATTCATTTGGCAACAGGCTAGACTTCTCAGTACTTTACATGCTCCGGCCACAATCGCTTATTCACCGGCTGGTGCCATACTGCGATGTTTAATTTTTTTTAGCTAACTTGGGTGCACGTAACGCACACATTGCTTCTTCCTGTTTATTACCGGTTAAAGAGTTGAATGCTGTACGTCAGAACCACTGTAACAATCAGGAAACGAACACTAGGTGTGCATGCTTAAAGTCTATATTGAATTCACGTTAACTTCCAATTATTTTGATGCCCTGTTAAAGTTATACTTGCATGTTTTTCCTTCGCCTAATGCAAACAAAGCATAATATAGTATAGAAAATTACACCAAAGGTATGATATACCGTATTTATGAGGGTTCAATTAAATTATATTTTGCATGATAACTATTTATCACTGGGCATTACCAACACACCCGTTTTCTTCCTGTTTTATTATTATTAATTGCAAGTGAAATATAATACAATGCGTTGATTGGCGAACGGCGTTCCAACATTTGGCTAGCCGATGGCGACATTCTTCTGGTGTATGCCGCTGGAGTTTACTGTACAAGTTGCTGTATCACGCCTGTGTTGATACGAACTGGTGGTACGTCCTTCTCCATCCTCCCTGTTGCGAGCCAACGGCCTGGGGCCCTATTCTCTACATTGAGCTTGCTTAAATACAGTCACCGTGATTTTCCTAATGATAAAGAGGATCATAGACAGTGATGGTTACTCGTGAGCGTCTTTATGTGGTATTCTTTGAGCACACTTCAGTGACGCCTTCGTGCAAAGATGTACGTTTGGCAACGCAGCGGGCTTTCTTCTCAAATAAACGATCTGCTTGTTGAATTATATTTTCTTCCGTTATTACAGGATGTCTTATGTCACATTTTGTTATTATAGTGAATTTCAAGTAAAATGAAATTTATTTCAAAACACATTTTCGAATAACACTTTTGAAATAAATTTATTTCTCTCTGTGGATACCAGATTTCAGATAGACCATCACAGGATAGCAGCACTGACCCGTGGCAGAATCTGTCATTTCGTAGTTACGTTAAACAGTAGTATCGTTAGCGAATTATAAAACATACTCCTTAAATATAAACCAGACAGTGTTTTTCGTACGGAAATATAACATAATATAATATTTATCATTTTTGGGCCATTTTAAAACAAATTTTTCTGTGGAACGTTGTTTGTTTAAGTTAACCTCAATACGTCGTCCGTTATCTTTCTACTTATGTTAATAAAAACACCTTGATGTCCTGTATGTGTATAGGGACAGTCACGAGGCATTCGAAAGAACTTTATTGCGACGTATTGAGCTATAGGATACCATTTCGCCTCGTAATATTCTCCTCGAGATATTTGGGCGGCTCTCAACAACGAGGTCTTTAGAGCCGATGAGGATGAAATAGAGGTGAGAATGGAGCAGCACCAGAATGCATGGGCAAGGAAAACTGAAGATCCCTGAGAAAACCCGCCAACCAGCGGCATCGTCCGGGACGATTACCACGTGCGAAAATCCGGGCGCGACTCCGCCGGGAATTGAACCCGGTTCGTCTTGGTGGGAGGCGAGTGCTCTTGCCGCTGCTTCACCGTGGCCCCTTGGGGCGTCACGTCTGTGTGGAGTTTTCGGTGTTGTCGGACGAGTGTGGTGGTGTTTGTGGTTGAGCGGCGACGGAGTGGAGGTGGGAGACTACTTACTACATTAGTGTAACTGGACTTATTTAGAAAATTAAGACAGACTTATTATAGTAGGATTAATTATTTTATTGAATTGATAAATGCGATTGGATGGTAAAAAATACTTTTTTAGTTTGCGAAGAGGAATTTAACTGGGTCAATTATAGCAGAATGTAAAAAAATTATCAATATAGTTTTTTTTTTTTTACTTTTCTGTAGAATTGTCAATTAATTTGGAAATTACACTTAATTCTTTAATTTTATTAAGACCTCTAACGCATTCGAATCTGATCATGGTATCGCCATCCTTCCTTAGTCACGTGTGATTCAGAACACACCGACGTAGTCCCTATCTGCGTATGTCGAGAACATAGTTTGAACATGAGGTAAATCGATTTTCGTTCTCTGCGCACGTAGCCTACATGGACTCACCCATCGCCAATAGAACTTCAAAATCAATTGGTCAATAGACATTAACACGTGGTTTTCGCTTCGGTTTTCAACAGAGCCAACCTTTTATACAAAAAGTACTTTAGCTTAATTTAATATATCCTAGTTACATTAAAATAAGATTAGAGGACGTGTACGACACCTCAAAGCTCTTGCATACATCAAAAGTTTCCTGACTACAAATCCTATCAAGGTTGTTTTTGACAGTGTTATTGGCAAAAATGTAGTCGACTGTAGAGACATGCAATGTTGATATGGAGAGTGTCGCAGCTGTAACTCGCAGCGAGAAGCGAGCGTTGAACACACTGCAGCGTCGCTATGTCCCCTGGCAGCAGGCAATCAGCAATCTCTGCACGCTCACGCTCGCATAGCATCACTTCGCCTCCCGCATGAGTTATGTTCATTACCCACGTATAGTGGACGCTCGCGCGTTTCTCACATGCATTACATTCCCTACCAGCCGCGTGACCATCATTTAGTATCATCTGTGCCGTCTATAAGGCATACATGGGAGAAGAGGGGAGGCCATTTCTCCCTCCTTATCAAACTCCCATGAGAGTTATTTTAACAATCTATCACGAACAGCGAGCTGTGACTCAAAAATTAAGACGAATATTCGTCTGAATTTCCATATCGATCTTCAGTATGTCATGCAGAATCACAGCATTATTCTATGCAAATCAGAATTTACGTTTTCCAAAGAGTGTAAAATTTTATTCTACAGTAAAGTCCTAAAACATTATTCTGGGGTGCGGGAGGTTCTGTGTTCGAATTCTAGGTAAGTTATGGGTTTTAGTTTAAGTTAGGTCATACGCCGTCCTCTGATATGCCTTCAGGCATAACATTGGGGGGGGGGGCGTTAATAAGCCCTTTCCAATCCAATCTAATCCATTTATTCAGCTTCACAATGTTGAAAAGTGGTGGAGATATAGGAGAACAGGCTTTTAGTTCGACGGCCTGCCTGAAAGCACCATCTCACATATAAGTGCAACTAGGCAAACGGGCAGCAAATTCTGGGAGCCTGTTTCCCAAGCCTGCTGGTTGAAACAGTAAGATGCACATCCGCCCAACTGGGAAACAGGGCACAATTGCACGATACCCAGAGACAAAATAGACCAACGGAACATCTCAAACAGGTTTATTTTTCTACATGAACATGGCCGAGCAAGATGGAGCAAGAAGCTGCCAAGAAGTCTGATGTGCCAACCACTGCAACTAAGGTAGGACTATCGTGGGTCAGTATCAGTCACTTACGTAACAATAATATGAATTAAATGCTCCCCCACATAACTAAATAGCACTTACTATAACAGTTGTCTGGTGTATAATGAAACTTCTATTCACTGACATTTATTATTGTTAAATCCTCCTTCAATATCTTGAATACTCGTACACTAGCTTGCCGCTAACATTGCAGTATGGTTGATTATGCGATAAAACATAAATTATCAATAGATGACAGGGTGCTGCTATTGGCATTCTGACTTATTCACCACCTGTGCCAGGATCTCAGCCCACCCTGCGGGGACCCAACGGGTCAGCGCCTTTTCTGAGCTTACTGGTTCAGACCCTGGTGAATGTCCGCTCTCTCCTTGGTACCTGACCTGGTTTCCGCTGGTGTTTACACACAGTAATTACCAGGTTGCTCAGATCCAGGGTACACCACGAGGCAATGACCGCAGGATTGGGTAGGAGAGACTAGGCCTTGTCTACTTGATGAACTCCATGTATTCCGTAGCCAACCTCCCGTAGCGCAGTCGGTTGGTGCGCCGTTGCGTCGCTCTGAGGTGCGAGAGGTTCTGGGTTTGAATCCCAGGTAAGGCATGGGTGTTAGTTTAAGTTAGGTCATAAGTTAGTTTGTAAGCCATTCCCTGATATTCCTTCAGGCATAGCACCGGGGGGACGTTAAAAAACCCTTTCCAATCCAACCGAATCCGTGCATTCCGCTTCACAAGGATGAATAGTGGTGGTGAGAGAGAATGGGATGAGACATTCTGCTATGCTGACCCGATCGAAGGCTGGAAACAGTATTGGAAGACAGTTCAAATGATGATGATGGTGTTGGTGGTGGTGGAGGCGGTTGTCTTGCGCCAGTAAATTAAGTGTCGATTTCTGTGATGATAAGACAATCAAGTCAGTTGCGTAAACAAACTTTCGCCTAGTTGTTATTATTTTAAAAAAATTTATCTTTCCTATGCAGGTCTTTTTTTATGAAGTAGATATGCATGATTTACGAAGGCACACTCAACTATGATTTTATCACAATCTTTGTAAACGACCTTATGCCAGATTCTGGAAAACGTATGTTAGACGAGAGTGATTGCGCCTTTAATATTATAATAATATAATTTTGCTAGAACTGTAGCGATATTAAATTCCTTTTGAAACAGAAGGGATTTTTTCAACTTGTACACTTCCCCTGCTAAGCTGAAATATTCTCTAAACGAACATGTTATCAGCAGAGATATGATAAGCATTCTAAACTTGTTCCGCAACGCCTTGTGAGTTCTTGAGGCACGTGACCGTATGTGAGCATCGAGCACGATGTTCGTCATTACAACCGTAACCCTGTCTGGGTTGCTATCCATACACTGCTGTGTCTTCTAGCGGTCAGCTCAGCACTCTAGCTAGAGAACCCTGCTTAGTTCGTACTTTCCGACCTGCGTGTAACTTCCGCTTATTTTGAAAATAAGCACTGTTAGGAACTGTTCATTACAGGTTGCTGGCGGTTGCCTAAGCACTTTTGAAATATGTCACTTCCCCTACCTGCATATGTTTTAACAGGCACACTGACTGGCTTGCGTGCGGTAAGGTTGGTAACGGCGGAGGGGAAGTAGGTCCATGACTTAACGCTCAATTTAAAGGTGTTACGTCAACATCTGTAAAAACTGAGATTATTTATTTTGATTTCTGGTTTTTTAACGCAAGTATTAGTAAGAATCGGGAAAAATTGTAAAACATTTACTTTTATAATAATTTTACAGTTCCACTTCACCGACGCATGAATAAAGTGATCAGGACCATAGCAATGCTAATTATACTTATGGGGAAATATTACGCAATGTTCATACAATTGTATCTTAAGCAGGTTTTTCCAAAATGGTCAGTAAAAAGCGAACCGCCTATATATCAAGCTACAGTTATATTGCTAAAATCATATACCTATTACTATTACTTCACTTCTTACTAAATAAGAAGTATTACTCTGAACAACTTTTTATAATAAGCTATCAGATTGACTGTAGGTATGGTATAAACATACATATGTAATTAGACTTTTATAGTTTTTCGCGATGCTCTTTGCATTATGGCCATTCCTCGGTTGCCCACTCGGCGGGGACAGAGATCACGCCTCATCACTGGGTACACGTCATTTTGCCTAAAATGTTTTTAAAACAAGAAACTCTTAAGCCAAATCATTTTTAGGTGAAATGACTTTTAGACCAAGTGGTTTGAGACTGTCACTTTCAGGTCAACTGACTTTTAGGTAAAATGACTCTCAAGTAAAATATCTTGATACCAAGAGAGTGTTAGGCTTAATAAATTTTATACCATGTGATTTTTAGGCCGATGAACTTTTAGGTAAATGTCTTTTAAGCCAAGTGAATTTGGTGATTTTTGATTAAGTGAATTTAGGCCACATTAATTTTATACAAAGTGCCATTTGGGCCAGGTGATTTTAAAACCAAGCAAAATTTAGCCCAAACGACTAAGGGCGAAGTGACTTTTAGACCAAATGTGTCTTATGCCAAATAACTCTGTGAAACTACATTTTTGCTCAATTTTAGACCAAATGACTTTAAAGTCAATTCACATGAGACCATGTGACTTTTAGTGTATGTATATTTTAGACTGTATTACTTTTATGCCAAGTGACCTTAAGGCCAACTGACTTTTAAGTCAGATCACTTGAAACCAAGAGAATTCCAGGCTAAGTCAGTTTTGGATCATGTGACTTTTAGGCCAAGTGACGCGATCCGCAGGTGCTCCTAGTTCTCATGCCAGCACCCTCTCGCACGTGCTGACACCCTCGTTATCCATATAGGCAATGCGGCGAGTGTTTACAAGGAAACTTACGTCTGTAACCGTGAATAATTTTCAGTGGTTCATTTCAAAATCAAACGGGCTCAAGTAACCGCCGACCTGATTCCTATGTCCATAAGTGTGGTGTAAATCTGATGTTGCTCTCCTAGACGATGTCTAATTCTGCAAATACGGAAATTCATCTATGAATCCACCAGTGTAGTTGCACCGATGTTCGCCGGTTGACGAATTTGAAAAACTTAACTCTATTACTAAGCGTTGGTTATTCACGTGGTGAGGGGCATACGTTAACAATAAATATTTTGAACGCAACTAACCACATTTAGCACTTTCCATATATTTATTTTTACTAATTACATGTCATGTACAAAACCTGACCATGCCTAAAACTTTCAGCGGTATTTAGGTCAACTTCCAGACGAAAATTTATAATATTATTAACAAATATAGCAGTTTCCATTGCCCGTTGTAAAACTTGACGGTTGAATGCACCTTTATCTATTTTGAAATGCCTGGAAGTTACGGGAAGAGAGTGTGCTTACTTATTTTTATTTTTGGGAGGAAGTGTTTGAAAATTTATTGATTGATGTTTCAGCGCATTTCCACCAGATCCACGGAATTTTTAGGCTGGACTGATAGATTGATGAAAACGTGGATTGGGTGGGCAGAGATGTAATTATGGTGAATGGCAGGGTTATGTGAGGATGCATAGTTTACTTGTACCCCTCCCATTTACGTTAAAGGTGTACTTGAATTTTACGTCAGGAAAAGAAAATCAGGTACCACCTGCCATTAAAAGAATCTTTATTAATTGTTACTTGGATCTATTTTATGAAAACCATAAAAGGTAATATGAATTCAAATAGTTTTATTTCTTAATTTACATTTCCTTTAATCGTTGTTGTGTCGTTAATTTTGACGACAGTATTAGTGAACGAAATTAAAAATACAAGAGGATAACGGAAAGAAAAAAGAAGAAAAATATCAGAAAAGCGTGAGGGCTTTCCACCCTATAACGAGGTTTGGATATGGCGCTGCCACGTGAGATTGTTCATAAATGGCCCAGGCCCAGACCATGTTTGAAGGGAACAGTAACTCTGTCAAGACTCTTATCAATCTGCTCTTGGTATTAGTTCTCTATCAATGAAAACGATATCACATTTCGCAAACATCAAATGTGATTATGTCATAAATAGTAAGTAGTATGCAGGTCCAAATCGTGTTCATTTAATTTCTCTTTGAGATAATTAACTCTTCCGCAGAAGGTGATTACTATTTTAAGTAGAAAACCTTTAAACGACGACGTAAATATAACAGTATTGATAATTATTGTTGTTCGTGGAATTTAACGCGTATATAGATGTTAATGTTTGCGATTTTTATATGATAAATATATGATTATTATCCACAATGGCAGACATTTATACCTATATTACTCTGTCCTCAAATGTAAGAAAATAATATTTCTCATGGGCATTTCGAAGACCTAAGTTAATTCGTAAATGTCTTAACATACATTTTCATGTTTTTATGCTCTTTCTGGGTTTGTATCAACAGAAATTGAAGCTGATTTAATAACCTAAACAAATCACATCGTAACATCATTCACGACATTATTAGTTGATTTTAAAATTTTTTGGCAGTTCAATTGGCAAAAAATGATTTCACATATTATATGTGTTTGCAAATATTCCAAATTAATTTAATGAACTTAATGCAAAGTTGCTGCCACGAGTTTCGATATAAACATAAACTTATTTTATTCAAAATCTGCATTTAGGTGTATGAATAGAGATAAGGTAATTTTATGTTTGCCTAATTTATATATATGCGTGTGTGTGTATTTTCAATTCTTGCTTAAGAACTATAGTAATAATGCTTTTACGTTCCTTTTGGTGAAAGTGATAAACACTTATTATTTTTTCTGTTTATTAACTAATATCTTTAAACGTTTGTTTTTTAAAATTCCCTAAACACGTTTTATTTTATTGTATTCGCTTGAAAAATATGATAATCGTTGTTAGTATCTAAGAGCGCTAGACTTCTCATACCATAACTGCCTACCTCCACCACCATGAAAATAAGCTACTAGATATATTTTTATTCGTCTCCCACAGAACTATTTGGATGAAGAAAATTGTTTGTGACTCATTTCAAAAGTTATTAACATTTTATACTTATGTCATATTTTTCATATTTTGTAACATTCCCAGTTGGCGAACTAAAGTAGTGTGACAGCACACGCTACGAACGCCGTCTAGTCAGCCGACTCCTCAACGCGTCTACCAGAGGAGGGACTGACTGTCTTCCTTGCCGATGTCTGTTCATCCGCCTTCTCTTCATCACACCGAGCGACTTGTGAGGGCTGCTGCCATTTGGAATTGTCTATGACATTGCTGAGTTGCCACGGTGGTGTTGGTATAGTGAGCCTTTCGTTTAAGAGTTTCTCTTAAAGCAACAAGTCATTGAATTTCTAGGCTAAAGAGAGTTCTCGTTGGGTGACCATTTCTGCTACATCATCGAAACACTGTGAACTGTTATTTTATTATTGCACAAAGTGGTTAGTAAAATTATGACAATTAATGGAATTATATTGCAATACAATTTTATTAATCTACAATTCTCTCCGAATATTAATATATGCAGAACTCAAGCTTAGATAGTAAAATGCACCAACTAAATTTTTATTTCAAAAATCCACAAAATTTTATATTTTTTGACCGATTACAAGTTAATCATTTGAACTGTAAAAGTTGCGAGTTAATCATATTAACTATAAAAGTTTCCATTTTATTAAATCGCCACCTTTAACTAAGTTGGAAGTCCTGATAGTTAATAGTTAATCTTTTGATTGAAACGTAAAAATTAGTGAATTTGGAGCACACGGTAAGAATTGACATTCCACTTTGGGTTCAAATCATGTAGGATTTACGGCGAGTGGAGAGGTTTGGGTGGCTCTTAACAACGAGGTCTTGAGAGCCGATAATGATGAAACGTGGTGGGAATGGAGCAGCGTTGGAATGCAGAGGCGAGGGAAAGGGAATATCCCCGAGAAAACCCACTTACCAGCGTCATCGTAAAAATGCTCTGCTGGGAATCGAGCCCGGTTCTCCTTGGTGGGAGGCGAGTGCTTTAGCCACTACGCCAACCCCGGCCCCAAGATGTACGGATAACTGGTTTTGACATGGGCAGAGGTGAAAAGTGGTTGAAAACGAAGAAGAGGAGAGCGTTTTTCTGGTAAACAAATTTACTTTGACCTTGAGACTTATGTATAAAGTGTCTGGCGGGTTAAAATGGCAACTTCCGCCAGCCCAGACGGCTGTACACATAGCTGGTATTACAAACCAGATAATGCTGCGATACAATGGCTAAAAATTAAATTTTTTAGTTTTAATGTGTGCTTTGCAGCAGAAATATAGTTCACAGCTGTTATGAAAATTTATTTTGTTTCGTGTAAAACAAAGTAACCTGAAAACAAATAAACTATTAGTGAGGTACGATAATTAAAAATATAGTCAGCATTAATTTTGCACTATTTAACAAAATTTTTTTATAATTATAACTAACTGAAATAAAACCAGATACTTGGTATATTTATCTTCATTCATTTTTCCACTTGTACATTTCCTAACGACAGCACACACTACGCACCACACATTACGTACACCTCATTACAAATTAAGATCCGATATTTGTGGTAACTACGTCAATTGTTGCAGTATTTGTCATGACTACGCAACCGCGTCAAGAAGTGTTTTAGATTTTTATCACAAACTAGAGAAACAGGGGGCATTAACTTTTGAGGTAGGCATATACATGATAATGTGACTACGCATATAGATTACATATTTAAATATAGTTTATTGTCAAAACTTGCTCGTACTCATTGAATATTTTGAGTAGAATCCCTAAAAAAAACTTTTTAGCATTTTTGTAAATCTTTTCAGCACTGATTTAATGACTACAAAAATGCCGCGAAGATTGCCATACCAATCAACATTTTATAACAGTATTGGCACACTTGCTTTGCTCTAACAATATGTGTGTTTCTGAACAAATAATGCAGCCAGATGTCTGCCCTAGTACATGTTCAAAGCTATTTCCCATTTCAGGGAACCGACATATAAATTGTCAGAATATTTTCAATACGATCACAATTACTGAAATAAATAGGTCACCTGCATTCTCAAATGTACTAAGTGTTAATTTGACGGCGTATGTTAAATATATTATGAAGTCAAAAAGAATAGTAGTGAAAAATACGAACGACATATTACAAGTGATTTACGATCATTGAAGTATGGTAAACATAAATCAACATCAGTAATCGTAATAATAATATAAAAAACTGTGAAATTCGAGATGTGTTGCAAACAAAACCTAATGCTACTAAATAAGATTAAGAAGAAGTGTGTAACTGCAGCTTCCGTCAACAGATGAAATACTTTCCAAATTCAATACGCCGCTGAAAGGACAGCACGAGGAGAAATACTTCAGGAGGGACTTACTTCATGTTTCCTCTTCACTTAATGCGCTTCCCCATGCTACCTCATCTTAAAGAATTAAATTGTTTCAACAAAAGTACTATTTTCTCTTCATATTCGCGGAAGTTATTAGCAGAAAATTGCTTTAATATTCCTCAACTAACAAATATTTAATCCACAATAATTAATCACAGCCTCATCGGCTGAAAAATTTAAATATTTACCCATAAAATTATCTCACTAGGTTAGATAATTTTAGAGCAAAATCGAGTTTAGTTTGAGAGTTTCAGCCGTATATGTTTACTTCCACCGTGCTGTGGTTGTACACTCAAATGTGCATTTCCCTGACAGATGGATAGGACGAGGTGGTTTGCACCCCTGGCCTCCTCGTTTACCAGTTCTATCACCACTAGATTATTGCCAATGGGGATGGATTAAATATATTGTTTACCAAAATACTGCATAAAAAACACGTGAGGAACTAATAGAAATCGAAGACATCCGCGTGCAGCTACGTAGAGCAACACGTGCGGTTCATAGGCGTGCGGCCAAGTGTCTGGAAGACGGAAACATTTTGGAACATCTTTTGTAAACTTGTTAGATGTAATTGTGATGCTGAACTGTAAACAATACGGCCTGATAATACATCACTGTATTTACTTCTGAAAGGGTTCTTATTTGCTCCGTCATTTTTCAAAGGTTTTGAATTACTGTGTATATATTGGGAATAGGACCCACATTTATATGACATATTTTGCTCCACAAGATGTGAGTAATACGCCCTGTGAGTGGCGGCAACTCCTCGTTAATCATCCTGTATGGTATATTCGCGGTTTCTTTCTACTTTATAAAGTACCCCATGTATGACGTGTTTCTCTGCTTCCTAAATATGTCATGTATCAGAACCGTTTTATACTGGTGATAACATAAAAGTGCCTTATTTTTGGTTCAATTGAACTTTTGCTTATTTTATATTGATAAATAATAATAGTTTCAAAAATTTATATCCAGAGATAAAATAGTTGTGTTGGTAACGCATAGCAACAAAAAAATTCTCATGCAAAATATTATTAAATTTAGTGCTTATAAATTCGGGGCATTCTCCCATTGATATTACTTTATAGACTTACTTAAGCTTTATTTCCATAAGGCGAAGGAATATCCTGGAAGCAAAACTTTAGCAGGGCTTCAAAAAAGATGGAAGTAACCATGAATGTACTACAAAATGTCCTCTCTAGATTTTAAATATATACAGCATCCTAGATTCAAATTGGTCCAGTTATTTCAAATATATAAAATGTATCTAACAGAAAGTATAACGAGGTTGCCAATATATTATATTTAAAAAGTCTTGATTCAGCTGTCTGTAGAATTAAAATATGTGCGAGAAATTTATATGAATTCGTTTTGATAGTTTTTAAAATACGATGTATGGGTAGATGTAAAGTTAAGAACTAAACAAGAAGTTACTGGTAACTAATGCGCCCTCTTTCCTCTACATGGGTGTAAATAAATTGTAGTGAAGTTCTTAAAAGCTTAGATAGCAAGTAAACGTTGACGTCTCAATGACAGCATTATCATTAGAGATGAATTCAGAAACATTTGAAACAGTACCAAGACAAATAAAATACACGACTGAGTTATCAGGAATTCGAATTCAGAAAATCTCGTAAAATTAAGCTAGCATGCAATCAACTTCATTACGGAGGTAGGATTAAGAGCATCAACTTAATATTTCATTAGTCTAATGTTTTAAATGATAGGGTTCACTTACCTGAAATATTTACACGGTCATCATTTTGAAAGTAATTATTGTTTCAGCCACTAAAAACAAATGAGTTTTCATGGCCCACTATAACGCCACTTGTGTGAAAAATTAAAGGGAAATCGGTTGATTGGTCTTCGAAATATGCCACAAAAAAATTACTTTTTTTTAAACAGGTATAGCATATAAAAATTGCTTAAAAAGTGTTTATGTGTAGGATGTGTCTAGTAGATACTATCAGCATAAAACTTTAATTGAAAATGGTATAATTTTTTTGTAGAATGATTGTGATGAGTCAGAGGCATCGGCGTCTGGCGTAGGAGCTAGGCGTCGGCCGGCCGCCATCTTGGATCCATGTGTCCTTGTCCTTGACCATTAACCAAAAAATTAAAAAAATCCAAAATTCTACAAAATCCAAAAATATTACAAAGAAATTCCAAAAAAAATATTTAAAAAATTATTAAAAATTATAAAAAATTATTAAAAATTTATTTAAAAAAAATTAAATTTCCAGATGTCCCCCACATATCTCTCCTCAAATACATATTCCGCCATCTTGGTAGGAGCACTCCACCATCTTCATAGGCATCACAGCCAACGTCCACCATCTTGATAGGTGTAGCAGTCCGCCATCTTAATCGGTGCAAGTTTCTAATCTGCAAACTCAGCAACTTCTTGTTCCCAAACACCATCTTGGTAGGTGCAGTCGGTGCCATCTTGGTAGGTGCAGTCCACCATCTTGGTAAGTGCAATCTGCCATCTTGGTAGACAACACAGGCATCGTCTCCCATCTTGGTTTTTTTCGTTTCTCATTTTTGTATACATTACTGGAGTTTGTCCCTCACCTTCGTTCGACCGCCATCTTTGGTTTTTTTTTGTTTTTCATTTGTTTTACATTTTTGGTGCTCTCCCCGGCAGACGACTAACCCCCTCCATCGCCCTTCTTATATATTTAAATGACTAATTGCCCCACCCCATATTCTCTTTGGCTAATTGCCCACTCCCTTCCAATATACTTAATTTATCTGCCAATGTTTCTCATTGGCTAATTGCTCGGGTGTTTTCGGAAACCTTCGTTCGACCAAATAGTTGGTTTCCCTCCACCCCCTTCCAATATGTTTAATTTTCCCAGCAATGTTTTTCATTGGCAAATTACTCGGATTTTTTCGTAAACCTTCGTTCCGGCCATTCGGCGGCCTACTTTAATCGTGTGGACGAACTATTTTTTTCCCCTTTAAAAACTCTTTATAAGATGCACCCAGAGCCCTTTCAGGAAAGCAGTCATTCTTCATGCTCTTAGAAATGTAAGCATGTTGTCCATACGCGCATGAAATCCTTTCAGCCATTTTGGCATTTGGAAGGATAAGCTCACTTAAAGCATTGGACAAACGGAACGAGTTACCTTACCTGCCGAAAGAATTTCTCCTGGTCTACGAATCTTACGAGCTTTCGACCGTATTCAAGTATTTGCCGGACTATCTGCAGCAGGACGAGGACATACGAGACTGCCTCCCGTGCAAGAAGTGTTTCGAAGGATTCACCACCTCGGTTCCCGACACGCCGCATCTCAAGGGTTTGTGCAAGGCCCGCCGAGCATCCCTCGTGACATTTGCGGCCGCCGTGGAAGACGACTTCCCGGTTAAAGACGCCCTCCACTTAGAAGAAACCCTCCCCACTTAAGACGCTCTCCCCATAGAAGACGACGTCCCCGTGCAAGCTATCTACTCGCAAGCTGTACCCGTGAAAGATACTTACATTCAAGAAATGTACTGGTAAGCAATACCAGGCGAGGGAACCAACCCAGAACAAAGGTGCCCGATGTGTATGGACCTCGATGAATTTTTTAATGACTTTGTAAAAACATTTTGACACACGGTGTGTGCATGGGAACATATTTTTTTATATAAAAAAATCGTATGAAATTTTTTGCAGCATCTAAGGTTTTAGCTCGTTGGACTCGTACACCACCAAGCAGATTGCAATCTCGTACAGTGACGAAGACGAGAAAACCTAAGTTTTCACTTTTTTACCGCCAAACCAAGGAATCACCTCGATCGCACTACGCAACAGGCGTATCACCTACAGACATAAGAAACGCACGGACTAAGGTGGGACGAGGAAAATATTCCATGCGACGATATTCCGTCCGTGTTGGACTCTGCCATAATTCCCTATTACCCTGTTTATGTGTTTGTAAGACTCCAAGAGTCGGTGATTGACAATGCGTGCCCCATCGGAACGAATTTTGTAGACTTTCACAAACATTGCCGCTGCTCGCCTTTTCGACAGCTCGTCGAGATGTAAGCCACAAAGACTTAACGAACGCAAAAATCAAAGATATTGCTGTGCTCTATGCAATGCCGAAGACCTAACATTGTGGAGCTATGATAACCTGTAGTACATTAAAAAAAGACTATCAGGAACCCGTGATAAATTTAAAATAATACATTATATGTGGGTAAATCCATACATTACTCAGAGAAAAAATACGTGTAAAAAAAGTACTTCTCGTAATATGCAGAAGAAGAATATTGTGATGTGTTCATAAATAAATGTGTTAAACAATATATCACTTTTTTTAACTCTAGTTATATCCTGCTCAAGTAAGTTTAAAAAAATAACGCTGTAGGTAAAGAAAATATATTTAGTAAATATCAGGTGTGTTATAATTTAAAGACAAAATATTCAATGAGACTCTAGCCATCATTAAAATGGACAAATGATATATTTAATGTGCATTAATGCAATTATTTTTTTTAATAAATTAAGTATTAGTGGTAAAACACTTCGCATATGAAGGCAGCCTTGATAATAATCTCTAGATGTGCCATGTAGCAGCTGCAGAGGTTGGCACCACATGCAGTATTCACGAGTTGGCAGCCGTGAGTTGGACTGTGTCCTTACTGCTGAACACTCAGCGGACACCTGGGAATGGATGCGGGCGCTCGTTCGCCTACAGCGGTGGCTTCACACTAGCTAACAAGCCTTACAATATTTCGCACATGGAATATAAATAATAGAATTTATACTTATTATTCCAACAGAGAGCGATGGCATATTCATTTATTTTGTAAAACAATTAATAAATTGCAAAAATGATTTACGAATGCATATTAATTTTGTTATACAAACTTAAATATGACGGAAAAAATAGACACACAATTGTCATTAGCCCATTTGTGAATACACACAAGGGCACGCTGACAGGAGTGTGCAGGTTCTACACTTGAGAAAAATATACAAGTTACCTTACTAATTAAAATAATATACACTTAACGTAATGATTTATGAAACACAGACATAACATACTGACGGGGACAAACAAAACATACTGATGAAAAATTATACCCGTTAATATAGTGATTCGTGGAAAAAAAAAGCATCCCTTAAAAATTAAAACTCCCATCACGCAATTCATACACCTTTAAAAAAAATTAAAGCCAGTGCAAAAGTAAAATTATATATATATATATATATATGTATATATATATATATTTATATTTATATGAAGCAGTCTCTGCATTGTCCATTCATAATCAGCTTCACATTAGTTAACAAGGATTAGAATATTTTGCTTGTGAAACATAAATTATATAATAAATATGTATTATATCTATCACATCAAATTTGAAACAACATGCAACAAAAAAAAAAATTAATGTTCTCGTTAGTACACCCAAAAACACATGCATAAACCAAGTTAAGAATATATAGCTATATGAATGAAACGATTCATAGTTTTACTCCAACTTTAAAACATTTAGAGAATCAATCTCGCACCTATGCGTGCATACATAACAGACCGCAGGCGTTGGGGGTCAGCAGGGATAGAAATGAAAGTACGAGCTTCTCAGCACACATGTGACAATGTTTTATTTAAAAAATTATATATTTACCTAAAATGAAACTTTTAGCAGGGTTTTTTGTACAACTCTGCAAACCACTTCAAACGGAAACCTTTGGTGAAAACTCCCCGTTTTGTTTTTTTAATCCGCACCAAGTCACTGATATTGGCTTTAGGCTTGCGTGGGTCCCTCCTTTTCGGAATAACATACACGGTCCGAACCAGGGAGTCGTTTTTTTGGTATTCGAGCTTCGTGCGAGTAATAGATGGAGCGGTAGAATTGATTCGCGAACAAATTTTGGGAGTCTATCCAACCACTTGTAGTTTCCGTTCTCCATGAAATGTCTCCACAGTTTAGCTATGAGAGTCCTGTGAAAACGCTCGACGATGCTAGCCTTGAGCCCAGATTATGTATTATAATGATTTATGCCATACGTTTTCTTCAGTGCATGAAAAGTTCCATTAAAATATTTTACCATCGTCAGTGTGGAGAATTTTCGGTATGAGTCCTTCGCGCAACACGCCTGCCACAGCTTTCGTGATGTCGCACGCATCCTTCGACTTGAGCGGCCTGGCCCATACATACTTGGAAAAAGTATCCATTATAGTCAAAATATAGCGGTTACCTTTACTCACAAGAGCAAAGTCTTGCATTTAGATCAGGTCAGATTGGAAAGTGTCGTCCACCTCTTTCATCACGTATTTTCTGCATGGGTAATTTATCCTAGCGTATTTGTGCAGCTCGTCATAAACTGCATACTTGTTCATTTCTAAATGTAGCCTACATCCGGTAGTTTTTCGATGATATAAATTATTTCGTTCGTGTGCGACCGGTTTCCTACTGCCCGCGAAGCAAGCAGAAATCTCAGCCTATCTACTAGCTCATTCGGATCATCCCAATACTGATCGTCGATTTTTTTCTCCGCTCTCCAATTTCTGAGTCAAACCCGAACCACCAATTTCACATACCCTAGGAAACAGTCCGGCTTAAATGGGAAATGTTTCGTGCTCCGTGTCTTTAAATCGATGTGATTATTCTCGCCGTAATATGTGCGACATTGCTTTAACAAAAGGCGGTAATTGCGCAAATACGATTCGGTGGTGTCCAGGGTACCTACGAAACAAAAGTTCTCTCAATTCTTGCGTGATATTCACCTTGCGCTTGCTGATCTGCTGTACATCCCTGGAAAAAAATAGAACTTCCTTATTTTCAAGGTACCATTTTCCACCACTTCTCTGCAAACTATTAGTCTTTTCGGCAGTGCAGTCAGAGTAGGAAGCGATGTAATGAGATAGAAGAGTGCCCATATCGGGCCTGTGTTCTCGTGTTCGTTTCCGTTCTCGCGCATGCAGCAAATCGATTAGGATAAATCGTCTTCGTCGCAATGATGCCAACTTACCTTTTAGGCAATTGCGGGATTCTTTTCCGTTTATGCGTCGGGGTCAGTTCTTCCACCTTGATTTCACGTTTAATTTCAACGCGGGCATTGTCTCCGCCCCCCTTTTTTTTAATTTCGTCTATCCAGAGGGTAATAGGTTTGAGAGCCTTAGATTCTTGATGGTCATTCTCTTATTTTTCGCGAGTAAGTATTTGGTTCGTACTGCCTCGATCGCTCGCTAATGTTCGCTCACCAATTTGGTTCGGTTATCCATCGTTCACTGAGAGGGAAAAGCGTTTCGCACATGTATATACATAGACCTCGCCTTTTTGTAGGAAATCATTCGCGATTTTCTGAAATTGCTTTTTCGATATTTTCGAGCTGTCCAAAACACGTATCCAATATCTCCTTTGCAATGCCTTGCAACATCAGTTTTCGCAGCCAGTTAGGACAGTAATATATTTTGTAGGTCCTTCAATTCTTCTACTCTCTGCATGTTCGATACATTTATGAGGTCGATTATCCGCGTATCCAGGTGTGTATCGACCACCACCAAATCTTCAACAACTTCATTTTTCACACTTTCCAATTTTCGACCAATAAGGGACAAGTATTCTCGGCGTGCAGAGGTGAAGCGATTTTGCCCACTTTTAAGATGATCATGACAATCAATGCCGCCAAATTTGAAAATGCTTCTGTGACTCATGGTTGCGTTTGTAAGATAAACTGATTGAACCCACGTCTGTAGTTGCATTTATGTAGCGAGCAGTCCCCATTACGATTACCAATATACCAAAAATGTCTTCCAGCACAAATATTACATATCTTTCAAATCTCCAAATTCCCTGTTTGTATGTCCATGATAGTCGTAAACGTGGGGTAAATTAGTGTCGTTCATGCGGAACAAAACGAGGAAATTCACATTGTTGCGAAGCAGTTGTTTGGGTTCACGGGAATAAGTTTGACTGAGGTACACGCACTCCATGTTCGCGTACCGTCCCATGATAAATTATTCTTGAATACAAGTTTGTTTTTCGGTGGCAGTGTTATCGAAGACAAATATCTAGTATGGAAGAGCTTCGTTCGGAGACACCGCCGTCTTGTTTTCGCAGCAGGGGAAAAAACCCACACCATCCACGACCTGCTGTACTCGTGCCAATCGCTGGTATTTCGGTTGCTGAATCGATTTTGAATTAACGTACATGTTCTCGAACCAAAGGCTGTTTGATTCTTCCAGTAGACTCAGTAGGAAGCATTGTTTTCCCACAGCCGGATGGCCCACAAATTAGCAACAGGGCACCATGACGTGATTCGTGCTCGGGGTGATACGCACGGGGCGACTAATGTCCTGATCGATTACCTCCAGTATATTGAAACAAAACTTTTATAAAAGAAGAATATTTATAGTTTTCTCACTCAGTTTAATTCAATCCGCCGTAAGGCAAAGCGGTGTGAAATCCGGCTTTGGGATCGTCGATTCACTCATCAATAATCTCCCGTTCGAACTTTACATTCAAATATACAGGTTCTGCGGGCCGGGAACAAGGCTAGCTGAAAGGCTGTCATGCAACGAGATCGGCATAAACGCCCTGTACGAAGTGTACAAGCAGCATGATATCGCCTATTCCTAGTACAAGTATCTGCAAGCTAGGCACCAGGCAGACAAAATACTTGCACAGAAGGCCGACGAAATAAGAAAATCGGCAGCCGCAGTGGTCGGAGAAAAAGTAGCCGCCTGGGGCGTATCCAACATCATGGAAGCCAAGGTTAAACTGGGCATGGGTCTTAATGAAAGCAAAAGGCAACCGCAGCGCCCTCGAAAAACCAAGAGGAAAGGAAAGGACAAGGCAGGAGTGTTCCTGCCGGCGCTAATAACTGCAAACGTTGCTATAGCCGGCATCGCCGGGGCAGTCACGAATATTGTAAGTGCTGTGAAGCGGTCTTCGAAGGATCGAAAAATGGTAGAGAAAATTGCAAGCTATCACCATGGGGGGGAAAAATAGGCCAAGGGTTCTACAATCGTCACCTGTATCGGGGAAGAGGAGGATATATTGCTGGGGGGAAAAATAGGAAAAATTCGAAGAAGGAAACCAAAGTGAATCTGCCTAGACGCCCACTGACAAACATGGATTTGGAACTGTTTACGTGCAAATTGAAAATACCTAGTATTTATGAGAGACGATTTGCCCCCTTAACACAAGAGAAACTAATGTGCCATAATTNTAGTATTTATGAGAGACGATTTGCCCCCTTAACACAAGAGAAACGAATGTGCCATAATTAATCTGGACAAAACAGCCGGACCTGGTATGCACGGGGTGGCCTACGTAAAAAAGGGTATACACGCAGACTATTACTATATTAAGGAATATGCGTCCTCCATCCAAATTGCGCGATATTTGAAATATACAAAACTAACGTACAATTACTAAAAATTACACATGGAACTGTGGACACTTGTGTCTGCGATTTTTAAACAATCGAGATTTCTGGTGATAAACCGAAAAAAACCAGTATAATTCGCAGGTGAAAAAAAGGTGTGTGAACCGAACCGATCTCATTAGTTTGTCGGTGTTTATCATTCTGAGTGGTCTAACGTCCGAGATGGAGGACTTGTGGATTTTCAAACATATAACTCCATATCCAGTTCGGTATTCGGTTATGGAGGCAGCGAAGGAAATCCTCATTACCACCAAGGCGTACGAGCTGAATGATATGGAATCCTTCATATAGAAATCGCTGCCGCACGTCATTGCATTCGAACTTCATGGGAATCCGAATACCCTGAAAGCCGAAATCACGATTTTATTTTACCAAATCCTTCAGCGAAACAGGAAGCATAGAGTTAGGGCATAAATTGCAAATATAACAGTTTTCATATTCACATGTTAATATGTAAAGCACATAACAGTCTTCGAAATCACCCTCACAAAATTGAAATTTTAGAATGCCTCGAGCATTTCGAAAACTTACACGTTGGTCTCACAACTCATTTAACTGTACTTGCTCACGTCTTCTGACTTGAATGGAGAAGATTTGGCGACGGACACTTCCATATCTTCTCTTCGATATTACTGTATTCGAAGTCGGAGCTGATGGGGGCTCTGCAAAGCTGGGAGAAAATAAGCCGTAAGACGTTCCGGCCGATGGGAGTTGGTACAGGTTGCCTGATGGTTGCGGATTCGTGCTAATAGACTGCATTAACAGGTTGCTCCTCGTTCCAATATGGTGTGGATAAGCAGAAAAATATTATCTCCATTTTCATCTGCATTTCTGTTGATGTTAATTTTTTTCTTTACTTGATAACATGGCTATCATAAATTTAACAGTGGTTTAAAACCCTGAATTTTTTCGAAATAGTCACTGGGCTTTCCTCTTGAAATAGTGAAAAAAGAACGAAAGTATGAAAAATTACTGCTTTCCCGAGGGGGCTCGGGGTGCGTCTTATAAAGAGTTTTTAAGGGAAAAATATAGTCCGCCCTTGCGATTAAAGTAGGCCGCCGATTTGCCGGAACGAAGGTTTCGGAAAACACTCGAGTAATCGGCCAATGAGAAACATTGGTGGAGCAATTTAATGTATTGACATGGGGTTGAGGGAACGGACTAATTGGTCGAATGAAGGTTTCCGAAAACACCTGAGTAATTAGCCAATGAAAAACATTGGCAGAGCAATTTTATAAGTTTTTTATTTGTTTGAATGTTTTTGGATTTTTAGGGTCAAAGGTCATTGGTCATGGTAATATGGATCCAAGATGTCGGCCAGCAAGCGCCCAGCTACTACGCCAGACGCCAATGCCCCAGGCTCATCATAATCATACTACTGTTGTTAAACAGATATGCCAAACATATATATATATATATATATATATATATATATA
>NQII01004223.1:211709-224574 GCA_002778355.1 Clitarchus hookeri
TACGTAATATAAAGTGTTACAAGACTCCAAGCGTGTATTTCAAAGGCGAATTCAATCGTGATATTAGAAACAGCCATTGTATGTCTCTTTCCGCCGCCACTGTACGGGAATTCTTAGGAAGATCTATGACTGAAGGATCTCAAAGTATGTTGGTAAGCAGCTTATGTATGAAGTCGTGTAATACCAAAAACTATTTAATTGTGATTGTAAACATTTTCACTTAACTTGCATACCTTATAATAAATTGCTATTTTTACTAACGTACTAAGAAATGTGTCTGCGGGAACTAAACATTGCATTGTAAATGCTTACAAGAAAATTATTATTCCTGAACGATTTTGTTATCCAAAACTGTTTGGATTCGGTAGGCAGCCGGCATCTCGGTCAACATTTCATGCACACACGCGCAAACACACTGATATAAGAACCAAAATTTTAAAAATTTATGTATTTATCAATCTATGCATAAGTAAGGTTAGTCTGTGTGTGTTTTTTATTTAGAATAAAGAGTACAATTTTATGATGTACCCAGACATAAACATCGAAAAACAAAAAAAAACAAAAATATTTACGAAGCATTTTTGACGTAGAGTGCATAGATTTCCAAACATTAGTAAAAGAAGAAACTAGCCTATGTGTACACCAAAATGAAAGTCAAAATCCAGTGAAAAAAATATATAAATCAGGTACACAATGTACAATAATGATTCATTTTATTTTGATAACAATTGTAAGTATTACATTTTTTCAAAAATATTATTATATAAAGAGCTAAGCACATTAATGCTCATATAAAAATGCATCACTTCATACTAGTATATAGTTAATATTTGTGTTTCACATAACATACCCAGACATGATAAATTACATGCAGCATTGCACCGGACAGTACTTTAGGAATAATTCTAATATGACATAAGAAATTATAAATATTCTTTCTAGCGCCTGTGACTTCAGATATCCTATTTCCATATTATATTTTATAGATGTAGAAAAGCATTGAAATTTTTTCAAAATAGTTATTTCAATAACTGTATTTCCATACATGATTCTTTAAAAATTATTCCGACATAACGTTACACCAGATGTTTATGTACGTATTTATAAATAAAAGTTATTTGTCTAATATAAATTAAATTTTTTTATTGTTTTAAAAACTTGGAAAAACAAGTATATAGTATAATATCCGTACAGACGCTTATTTTTAAGTTAAAACCAATGTGACGTCTCAATCATTGAATACACATAATTTTGTAAATAAATATTATGTATTCAATTTAATGTATTGTTTTAAAACTTGGAAACGCATGTATATCGTATGATATACGTCCACGCAATTTTCTTTAAGGTAACAACGAATCTGGCGTCACAACAGCTGACTACAAATAATTTAATAAATTATAATTAAATATTTAATTTCATTTATGGTGTTTAAAACTTATAAATGTAAATATATCGTGTGACGTATGCACAAACACAGGGATACGAATATGAAGTCGGAATATGTGATTACGTGCCTAAAATTGAGGAAAAGCTAGAGAATATGGGAGTGAGAGACAGGGTGGATGGCATGATATAATTTAAGATGTTATAATTCCACAGTCAGATTTCGTTACCAACATTGGACACATGATGAAACCCGTACACTGCTGACTAGTTCTGGACGATCTCAGCAAACCACCAGGAGTGAGGACCATTTGATTGTCGCAGGCATGACCAGGGCCAGTGGCTTTCTTGTCTACCATCCAGCGAAATCAGGAAACTTCACTATAGCAACTGTGATAACATGAACACACGGTATTCGACCATGTTCGGCACCCCATTTGAATTTTCTAAAGGCATGGGTGTGCTATTTATAAAGTAATTATGAACAGTATATGCAAGCAGCTCGATTCGAGAGTACAGGAAAGTTGTCGCCTTACCTCAAATAATGTTTCAAGCATTTAATGCTCATTTCAGGCTCACCAACTTGGCATAATTGGTCGCCTTTCAGCAACCGTTGGAAATAGAAAATATTTAACGTATACTACATCAGATAAATACAAAAACCAACCAATGTTATATGATTCATTATACATTTAGCCCTTTTATAAGAATAGTAACCCATAATTTCGGCACTTTTTGAGATGGAACCATCAAACTCACACTATAGTCAACACTCACGACCTAAAACAAACTGCTGTGTTTCACTACACGTTTAATCTTTCATAATCATAATTGGAAGCCATTTTCGAAGCATTTATGTAAGGGGCACATGTTTTCAGGACTGATTCGTACATGTCATGACGAACTGCATTAGACAACGTATTGAATTTTGTAGTCTTCACCATGCATTTATATTGTGTTCACATTTTACTGCATTTAATTTTAAAATGTAATCCTCGTCCCGAATATAACCAAATTCGTTAGAACATATACTGCATTAAAATTTTTGAGAATCCATCTCCTTACTTGTTTAAAATTAAAACAACAAATATTTATTTATTGATTTACATGCGATGCTTAGCATGCAAGTAGTAATTTTACACTATAAAGAGGAACTTGTTAGTTTCATTGCATTGCTTAACTCACACGTTGAAAAGGCATACACCATATAAAGGTTTTTATTTTAAACAAATATGATCGCATCACTTAAAAAAAAACACGAGAACTTTATTACAGTTTATTATAAGGAAAAGCCTTGTGCACCCACAGAACTTCTCGTTTACGATTTGCCTTTATTTTAAATAAACGATTTTTCAGTCGAGGATCGAACCTCCTTCATCCGATAGTTCGAAACACTGATAACAATAATTTCCTCACACCTCGCACATATGAAAGTCACAAACACAGTGCATATATGAACAGAAGTGGTTTTTGACATAATACTCTCTACGGAGGCGAAAAAAAGATCAGCTAGGGAAAAAATACTTCACACATCATCTCGGAATACGCTAAATGCAGTCCTAATAATCTAAATAATTTTAATTGTAATAGTCATACAGCCGCCAGAGATTATTCAAGCAGCGGTAGAGGAAAACTTCAGCTCTCCCCAGCATAGGACAAACAACTGGTTAATTGTAAGGTGGTCGCTGCGCGCGCGTAATTTTTACTCTCAGCACGATCGAATTACTCTTCTCTGCCAATAGCACCAATCAATAGCCACAGAGTAAATAAGTACACAGAAACGAAATGTGGTGGTTCCTTTGATGTGAGTGAACCCGTTCACCGATTGGCTTTGCAAAGCTCTGTACTGGTTAATGTGCCATATTGGCTACCACGGGCTGCGAATGATTGCCTACTGGCTGGGCTGCCACTTGGCGAGTAAATTACCAGGAGCTGATTGGCGAACGGAGTTCCGGCATTTAACCAGTCAGTGATGCCACATTCCTCACGTGTACAGTTTTAGTTCGTTGTATACTCATAACTATTGGTTTTCAGCGTGTCCTGCTTTCCATTATCTAAGCATGCAATCCTAATGCATAAGAGTTTTGAGTCATAATTTTTACTGTATATATTTAACTGTTCAAGAGACTCCTTTAATGTGAGCATTACACTAAATTATCAAATGTCCCATGTTCACATCTTTAACTGAGATAATGTTGGTTAAAATATAACATATCGATTATTGCCATACCTGTTTCCAAGTTCAAAATACGGTAACTGGATTGATTTTAATATCAGTATTCTATGCAATAATAATATTTGTTAAAGTAATATACAAAGGAGATAGACATAATTTGTAGAATCCTTTAAAGTATTCCAATTCAACTCACCTGGACGCGAACTGAACTCTGCTTACATCCGATAAAAATAAACATTATTTTGATTTGCATTTTATCACCAAACCTTTGCACATCCAAGGATTTATATTTGGTAGGGAGTATTTGTTATAAGAAATAGGTGTGTTAGAAACATTTCCCCTCGTACAAACCAACTACATTGTAAATTCATTATGCAATCTATTATACTTTATTTGTTTGCCGCATTCATTTATTTTTCATTCTTGGAGTTCCACAGTTACAATTATTACATAAAGTTATGCTGTTTTCTACCAAACAAACAATAATATTAAGTATTATTATGTATATTATTCACTTTGCAGATATATAAAAATTTATTTGGAAATATTGGTAATAATCTCTTAAATAATTTTGATTGCATATGTAGGGAAATATTACTATAATTGAACGCAAAACATTTGAAATTTGTATTTACAACCAGACAAACACACACATACATATATAGTGTATTTTACATAAAATATTTATCCGTTACAGAAAATGGTCATGCATAGGCCCTACTAGCGGGCCATAAGAGCAGAATATGATATTAAACCATTAATTATTGAAAATGTATTAATTTTTTTTATTAATAACTGCTGCTTTTGGTTTTTTCTTTGTCCAATGCACACAATTTTTATTTACAGTAACATGCATAATATTGCAATAAAAAGCATTTAATAAAGTTAAAGAAAAAATAGCACACACAGAAAATTTTTGTCTCCTTTGAAGTATTCCAATTCAACCACCCTGCAGTCCAATTAACCCCTGCGTACATATGATAGTTAAAATATTATTCATTTGATTCATATCTTACCACCAAACGTTTGTATAACCGAAGTTTCCCATTTATTACAGAGTATTCACTATATTATTAACATTTTGTTTTTCCATATTCTTTCTATACATAAATGGCCTCGATGCCCTGTTAAGACCTCGCTTGACTTGAAACACACTCGCTTGTTCGAGTGCACGCCCCGTCAGCTCACATACACACAAAAACATAATATTTCATTCAATAAAGCCTCTAGCTCTGAGTTCATCAAAAATCTAATTTATCTCTTCACTGACAGAAATATACATTACTAGGAAATTTGTAAAATATTATCTTTTCTAATAATTTCCTCCTTTCACTTTATTCATGCATAGGTAAATGGAAATTTTAAATTTACATATGGCGGAAAGTAACATAATGTTCAGACAAACAGATCTTAAGCACAGCTTTCAAAAGTGAACAGTTAACCGTGAACAACATATATAGATGTTTTTGAACAAATTATTTTATTTTATAGTGTACAATAATCTTTAAAAAAAGTACTATTTTCATGGCTAATACATGTGTTAGCCTAAAAACCTCTTGTAATATAATCTTTGAAGAGGCAATGCTGTTGAAATAATTATGTACTTACTTATAAGGCGATTTGAGAATTCATGATATTTAAAAATTAATCTTGCTAAAAACTAATTTCATTCGGAAGCTGGAATGTGAAATTTGTAGTGTATATATTGGTGAATATTGAAATATGAATATTTCGGAAATGTCTTTTGTGTTGGTATTTCGGTATTTATAGTTCCTATATCGAAATACAAAGTGTTACTTGAAGCAGAATTATCGCCTTGGTCTTAGACTACCGAGGGGACTCGCATTTCCTAGGTCGCGTGTTCTGGCTCGTGTGCTGCTCGTTATTTTTCGTGTGAGATTTTCCCGTCTAGCTCTAGGTGCATGCTGATAAATAACATATTATTAAAAAATATAAGTATGTTTGCAAAAACTACATAAAAAATACGAAAATAAATTTGCTGTACAAAAAAATTGGCAAGCATGCAATATACAGGCTGAGTATAAAATAATACCCCAACTTTGAAAGTATATAGTATCAAAACCAAACAACCTAAAACCTTGATTGACCAATCAAATGAATCACGGAACAGTGATGTTTGTTTACCATACATTCATAAATGTTCAATGTGACCACCATGAGCAGCCCGAACGACATCTACGTGATAATCAAACTCGTTCCACATTCTTGTCAGTAGGTCTGGTGTTATGGTTTGGATGGCGTCCGTAATTCTCGTTTTGAGGTCGTCAATGTTAGCCGGCAATGGTGGATGAAACACTTGATTCTTTATGTACCTCCGTATAAAAAAAACGCAAGGGGTAAGATCCGGTCTTCTTGGGGGCCAGTGATGAAGAGCCCGGTCACCAGCTGCTCCTCGACTAATCCAGCGTTGCGGCAACGTCTCGTTCAGGTATCCGCGAACAGCTAGTTGCCAATGGGGTGGCGCACCACCCTTATGGAAAATGAAGTCCTCCGCTGCATCTTCTAGCTGAGGAAACAACCACTCTGTAAGCATGTCCAAATAAGGGATTCCAGTAACAGTGGGCTCGTGAAAAAAGAAAGGGCCGAAAACAGTGTCTTTGGATACAGCGCAAAACACGTTCACTTTGGGGGAAGCGCGCTCGTGTTCGGTGGTTTCATGTGGAGGCTCCTGACCCCATATCCGCACGTTGTGCCAGTTCACCTAATCATTTGTATGGAATGTCGCTTCATCGCTAAAAAACCAGCTTAGACATGAAGTCATCGTCTATCTCGTTCTGGGCAAGGAAACATCAGACCGTCCCCTTCACATTGACGTGTCGAATGCGAGCTCGCTAACACCTAACCACCTCCAACCGAGAGTTACGAACGCCATCCAAACCGTAACACCGGACATGCTGACAAGAGTGTGGAACGAGTTTGATTATCGTGTAGATGTCGTTCGGGCCGCTCATGGTGTTAACATTGAACATTTATGAATGTATGGTAAACAAATATCACGGTTATATGGTTCATTTGATTGGTCAATCAAGGTTGTAGGTGGTTTGGTTTTGATATTATATACCTTCAAATTTGAGGTATTCTTTTATACTCAGCTTGTATATTGAAAGGAAAAATAAGTATATTGAATACTGAAATTCATGCTTTAAACTAGAACAAGCCACATTTTTTGGTAAATTGCTTATAAGGCAAAAATAATCTTCATTATAAATACAAAAAAAAGGCATATTCTATTACATGCAGCACAAATCCTCTAAGCAAAGTAATTGTGGATTTATTCAGATCATATTTATATTAATTTAAACGTAATTATAATATTAATTTTCCTAAGATTAGCGTCGCTGCAATGACTCAACTGCAGGCATAGCCCCGTTCTTTTTTACTTTTGAAACTATTTGATATTTAAATATTTTTTTTGCGTCTAGCATGCTAATTCGCTCACATACGATTATAATTGGAAACACGTGTGATGACTAAGGTAAATATAATACATTGCCTTGCTTCCAGGTCCCAAGTGGCATATTTTATATCGAACATTTTAAAAATAAAGACTGAATAATAATATATTTTTTATACTTAACATTTTATACTTGAACAATTCCATGGATGGCCCCCCTTCCATTCACGGTAAAGAGAGCATTTTTTGAAAGCCCTCTAATTTGGAATAATAGCCAATATATATATATATATAAATTTTTATTTATTTATTTATTTATTTTTTTGCCGTAGACGTTAACTTCCCTGTGTGGTGGAATATAAACAATGTGTTCATTACAAATATGTTAATATTTATTCAAATAGGTAATTCAATTATAAAATGTGGCTAAAAGAACAAAAGAACTGAGCCCTCAAAATTGCTCACTTTAACGTCATTGCCTTTACCAAACAGGCTGTGTCGACTGTCCGATTCAAAATTAACTGCAGCGCCTGACATCACTTTCTAACGGGTGGAAAATGGAGGGGGCCCATCCATGCTATTGTTTCAAGTCATAATTGTTTAGTATAAAAAATATATAACATTTCAGTTTCATTTTTCCATCTTTATTTTTAAAATTGTCAATATGAAATATGCTACTTTGGACCTGGATTTAGGCAATGTATTATATTCACCTTAGTCCTCACACATGTTTCCGAGTATAATCGTGTGTGAGCAAATTAGCATGCTAGACGCAAAAAAAATATTTAAATACCAAATTGTTCAGCCTGCAGCTGAGTCATTGCAGTGACGCTAACCTTAGGAATTTTAATATTAGAATTATTTTTAAAATAATAGAAATATGATCTGAATAAATCTACAATTACTAGAGTATGTGTGCTGCTGTAATAGAATATGCATTTTTTGTGTATGTATAAGTAAGATTATTTTTACCTCATAAGCAATTTAAAAGAATGTGGCTTATTCTAGTTTATAGCATGAATTTCAGTATTCAATGTACTTACATATTCTTTCAATATAAATAATATGATTGGCAATTTTTTTCCATCGCAAATTTATTTTCGAACTATTAATTAGGATATTGCAAAAAAACTAATATTTGAAAAATATTTTATTTATCAGCACGCACCTAGAGACAGACGGGAAAATCTCACAGGAAAAATAACGAGCACTACACGAGCCGGAACACGCGACCTAGGAAATGCGAGTCCCCTCGGTAGTCTAAGACTAAGGCGATAATTCTGCTGATACAGGAACTATAAATATCAAAATACAAAAACGAAAGTCATTTCCAAAACATACATAGTTTATTTATTTTTCACTAATATATACGCTACACATTTCAAATTGCAACTTCCGTATAGAATTAGTTTTGATAAACATTTATTTTTAAATATTATTATGCTGGTTATAGTATTAAAGAATCAAGTATGGAAATACAGTACCTCAAATGCCTACTTTGAAAAAAAATTTTAATGCTTATCTACGTCTGTAAAATCTTATATGGAAATTGGATGACTGAAGCCACAGGTGATAGAAATATTATNTTTTAATGCTTATCTACGTCTGTAAAATCTTATATGGAAATTGGATGACTGAAGCCACAGGTGATAGAAATATTATTTATAATTTCTTATGCCATGTTCGAATCATTCTCAAAGAAATGTCTGGTTGTATGCTACATGTCATATATCAAGTCTGTATATATTATGTGAAACAAAAAATTAACTTCATCGACACCCGAATGAAGTTATGCCTTTTTTATATGAGCATCCATCTGCTCAGCTATTTAATCNAAAAATTAACTTCATCGACACCCGAATGAAGTTATGCCTTTTTTATATGAGCATCCATCTGCTCAGCTATTTAATCAGTAGAAAAATTTTAATATTTACAATTTTTTATCAAAATAAATTTAATCATTCTTGTTTACTGTATAAATGAATAATAATGTTTAGTTCATTGGATTTTTACTTTTATATTGGTGTACATATGGGCAAGTTTCTTATTTTACTAATTGTTTGTAATCTATCCACCCTAAGTCAAAAATGCTTCTAATATGTTTATAATTTTATTTTCGATCCTTATGTGTGGGTACATCTTGAAATTTCCACTGTTTATTCTAAATAAAAAAGCCACGCTAACTAACTTCAATTGTACATATATCGATAAATACATATATTTATTACATTTTGGTTTTCATATCGGTGTGGGTGCGTGTGTGTGCATTTAAGTTTGACCGAGATGCCGGTTGCCCGAATCCAAACAGTTTTGCATTAACAAAATCGTTCAGTAGTACTGTTTTCCTTTTAAACGTTTACAATGCAATGTTTAGTTCCAACAAACACATTTCTTATACCATTTGTAAAAATGAAAATCGTTTATAAGGTATGCAATATAAGTGAATTTTTTTTACAATCACAATTAAATTTTAATATGGTCTGAGATTAAAATAACATTCTCATCAGTGTACTCTCCCTTCCACTCTATACACAGTTACAGTCAAGCTTGTGTGTGTAGGTACGATAGGAATAGGGCCTAAACACTACATAATTAGCTCCCAACGTGAGTCCGTACCCACAACTTTCTTTTAACAGCTCGATGGGAGCACAAGAGGAAGAAATAAAACGCGACGCCATGTTGGACAGCTTGTAGGACTTATATTCATTAGAGCAGGCGTAATACTAGGCATTAAATATTAATTTTAAGACAGAAAATCTGTAAAATACATTGATTAAATTCTTACAAATAGAAAGTTTGTGAAAAAAATAAGAACATTTGTAAGAGACTGTGGAAAATGGCTAGCTTTTGTCCCCGTTTTCAAATCTTAATTTATACTTTTATCGTTACCCGCTTAATATTTATGTCAACGGAATTATTAAAAGACTTCGAAAGGTGCTAACTGAAAGGAGTAATAAAGTCGTTGAAGTAATTCTGCACAAACTTTGGTTTTTACCGCACAAAAGTAACTGAGGGGTTTGTTACACAAGATAATTATTATAACAAGATACCGAAATAACTACTTTGTCAAGTTGCTCTTAGAATAGCGGGAATGTTCAAGCTAATAATAAGAAATATTTTTGCAAAACGTCTATACTTATTTCAATTAAAAATGTTCCAGGTGTCTTGTTAATCCTTTTTATTTTTCGTTGGGGATTATTTAGTACACTAATAATCAGCAACGTGTATACGTAGTCACTGTGGTGTGGTGGATAGCGCACCCGATACCCGAAATAAGAATCCGTGGTTTGCGCCCACCCACCGGCCAGTTAGGGGTATTTTAGAATTGTGTTTTTTCGGTTACTATTCGTCTGAGTACACAGTTATAGATAAAATAAACCGTACTAATAATGCCACAATTTTAAAATATACTTTGAATAAACAATATGGTTAATGTTCCTTACTTGTAAGGGATTTTGCCACACTTTTGTCAAGTACTTTTCCGTGCGATTAAGGATTAGTACTTTATTTGTTATGCAAATTTACTCTACATTTAAGAGGTAATTTTACCTTACAAGTAAGGATAATTTGCTTCCCTTACATGTAAGGAAATTTTACCTCAAGGCCATAACCTGTGGCAGGGCGCGGGAGGACTTAGTACCAAACACCGAACCCAAATTCCACATAAATCGGTCTTAAAATGCGTATTCCAGTCCAAAGAGTGGTGAAAAAATACGCTGTCCATTTGGTGTAATCTTCCAGAATTTGTTAGCTTTGTTTGCATGAGACGGATGAATATCCTGAAAAGAGAACTTTAGCAGGTTTTCAGGAAAGTGCGAAGTATTCGCGAATGGCCTGTATATCACAGTATAGCAGACAAATATAGCATTACGTAAATTTGTTTCAGTTTCATTATTAGAGTGCAAAAAAAAATACTGCTTAACTTCTCTTGTGTTAGTAAAATACTATCGGCCTACCGAGTTAAGACTTGACCCATTAAAACAAGCAACAATGCTAAGCACGAATAGTTGACATGCAACGACATGCAAGCATGATGCAGCAAACTACCATCTGTAGTGACCAAAAATAATAAAAAATTGGCGAAGATGTTTTTTGTTACGAGCCCGTATTTTAAGTCCTGCCTCGTTTTCTGAAGTGCCAAATGTCAGTGAGTCGAATCATGTACGCATACAGTGCTGAAAATCGATGTAACAATAAATTTTATTTCAATATATTATTTAAAAAATTGACATGAAAAAACACATTCATGAACAGTATTCTTCTTAAATTCATATATCAATTTACTAAAACTTCGGTGGATAATGGCAACCCCCCCCCCCCTTAATTAGGAAAATTGGTGTTGCCAAGTTATTACTGTCCGAAATTTTAAACACTGCCGTGAAATCCAACTTTTTATGGTGTGAGTTATTGCGTTCAAATTAGCAGCAAAAACGTAGTTTTTTTGTAGCACTCTTAAGGCCAACGGGAGGCCGCGGTGGCTGAGCGGTTAGACTGCTCACCTCTTACCAAAGCGAACTGGTTTCAATCCCCGGCCGGGTCACTCCCGGGTTTTCGCAAGTGGGAATCGTGCCGGACGATGCTGCTGGCTGGCAGATTTTCTCGGGAATATACCGTTTTCCCCGCCCTTGCTTTCCACCGTTGCTTCATTCTCACCTCATCGGCTCTCAAGACCTCGTTGTTAAGGGCCGCTCAGATCTCTCAACTCAACTCATTAAGGCGAACGATACTCAATGGAAATAGCTCAAAGTTTAAAATGGCACGGTTTTTGCCTGTTTGCTCAGGGTTGTGTTTTATAATTGGTAGGTGGCGTAGGGCTTAACGTCTCATCGACAGCGAGGTCATTAAAGACGGATAATGTTTTTTTGAGAAACAGGAAGGTATATGAATCGTCCACGGTCTGGAATGATTTAGGGAAACCATGGAAACCGAAATTTGGATGGCCGGATCAGGATACAAACCCAGCTCCTCTCATTTGTGAGTCCGAATGTTTACCATTGCGCTACCTTGCTTAGTATCGACTTAAAACGACTACTTAGTAAAACATTTTATGAATGTTATTTTTGGGTAATACTGTACTCTGCGATTATCAGTGACTAATGAGCTTCCCTGTGAAGAACTGATTCTTAAACCATTTTATTGGTCTAGGTTATGATTGGTTCATATTACTATAGCATGACACAAAGCGTACATACAGCTCACTCATTGGCTGTGAAAGTGAAACACTACTTGTTTCAGTTGTTTGTCGACTTAAGTACAGCTCGCATCACGAAATTTCTTGTTTGCAACACCTGAAACCGTAAATTAAAGTGGGTCTGAAAGAGTTAGGGTATTAGTGTCGAGAGGGAGAGTGTGGGGTAACGTTTCGAATTCCTTGATTTTTAGAATGTTTTTTTTTTTTTTTTTAATTTTGCGATTTTTCTCAATAATTTTATTGGGCGGGTTTGGTGAGGGGTGGAGGGTTTGGTTTATGGTGGGCGGTGTGAGTGTTCGGTTATCATTATATGTTCTTCGAATTAAAAAATATTTATATATTTTTGTGATTTTCTCGATTTTTTATGATTGCATGGGGGAGTGGGAGTTCAGAGCGGGTGAAGTGAGCGTGGCTTGGGGTGGGGGTCGGTTGAGGTTGTGGAGGCTGCTGACTAAACAGCCAATAACAATTGGAGGGAAGTCAGTCATCTATCTGCTGGACGTTGTGATGGAGGGTGCTACAAAAATGTTGTTTTTTAATACATTTTTGAAATTTTTCTTAAGAATTTTAAAAATATTTTTATAATGAATTTTAATATATTTTTATAAATTGTTAATAATTTTTTTATAATTATAAAAACAATTTTTGGAGTTTTAGAATTTCCTTGTAACTTTTTGGGAATTTTTTGTGTTTAAAG
>NQII01004224.1:2847-23875 GCA_002778355.1 Clitarchus hookeri
TCCCTTGCAAGGAGTGTTTATAGAGGGCTGCACCATCTCGGTTCCCGACACGCCGCATCGCAGCGGCTAGTGCAAGGCACGCCGAGCAACCCTCACGACGTCCGCGCCCGTGGAAGACGTCCCCGAGGAAGACGTTGCATGGAAGACGCACCCATGGAAGTTATCTACTCGCAAGCTGTACCTGTGGAAGATGCTCCCCATCAATAAATTTACTCGCAAGCACTACTCGGCGAGGAAATCAACACAGAAAACAGGTGTCCGATGTATATGGACCTCAATAACGTTTTAGATGACTTTGTAAAAAAGTTTTGAAACTCAGTGTGCATGGGAACTTAAATTTTTTTATATAACAAAAATATTTAGTAAAAAAAATATTTAGTGTGAAAAATGTTTTGCAACATCCTAGGTTTTCGCTCGTTGGACTCTTACGCCATCAAGCAGATTGCCATCCCGTACGATGACGAAGACGAGAAAACCAAAGTTTTCACTTTTTAACCGCCGTGTCCATGGCAGCATCTCGATCGCACCACGCAACCAGCGTACCGCCTACATACGTACGGACTAAGGTGGGACGAGGGGAATATTCCATACGACAGAATTCCCAACGTATTGGAAGAAGCCATAATTTGTGAGTGACCTGCGTATGTGATTGCAAGACGCCAAGAGTCGGCGATTCGCAATGCGTGCCCCATCGGAACAAACGTCGCAGACCTTCAACGAGCATCGCTGCTGCCCGCCGTTTCGACAGCTCGTCGAGACGTACTCCACAAGACTTCATGAGTGCAAAAATAAAACATATTTCTGTGATCCGTGCAACTCCGAAGGCCTAAGATTGTGGAGTTATGAAGTGGTGTTTTCAAAGTGATGTCTTGAATGCATTCAACAGCCGTCGTCCGAAGTGCGTGTTCTTTTCGTGGGTGAGTACATGGAACGCAAGTTTAATAGTATCGCGGGAAAACGTGTATCTCGAACACACTGCAATGCAGTTCAAGCTCCAGGTAGGCGGGGCCCTTAACATGGGAGTCTCGATGGTTGAGCATTTACCTCAGTGGTCTCTCGCCATGGCGACCTTGGCTTGATTCCCGGCGTGTACGAACCTGATATTTCTCGCATGGGAATCATGGCGGACATTACTGGTGGCCAGTTGCACTTCTCGAGGCTTCCCCTACTTTCCGACCGTTGCATTTCGCCGCTATTCAATCTCTAGTCCACATCACTGTCATGGGTGTCAAAGTCGTAGCTGCTAAAACCGTTCAAAAGCAAACATTTTGTTATAGATTTTACAGATATGTTACGGTTTCGTGACGTAATATAATTCACACAAGTTATTACTTTTTTTTTTAACGAAGTTTAATTTCAGTTTAAATGTTTCTTGGATTCACCTGAGTCACATGTTATCATATCTTCAAAATATGCCGTTTGATTTACCTGTGATAGATGTTAAACTTCTGGCTGTTTTGCCTTTTAATTTTATCTCAAAAGCTTACCTTTGAATACGGGCGAAACACACAAAATTTTTAAGTAATTTCCTTTGTGTCATTCTGTTTAAATGAATTATTGTGTTTACGTGTAGCGTAACGTAATGTATTCAGTTTGTTTAGTTTTGAGATTTTTATTCAAATGGAAAAAAAATTTTAAATTCTTGTAATTAATTTTATTTGCTTTGAAAAGTAATGTTCCTCCGCCATCAATATTTTTTTCAGACGGTTTTATTGTCATATAAAAGAGAAAAGTTGAATGATTAGAATGTGGGAAATAATTTCCGACTCTAATTTGATCGCCGTGAGCGCCCTACACATCTCTACAATTAACTAATTAATTAAATAATTTTTGTAATGGAATCCCGTAATACGATCTTAATTAAAAGTAACACACAGCCAAAAATAATTTTTTTTTATTGCTGCAGCGATTTCAGTTAATTTTTGCTTTGTTTGTACGTAACATGCTTAATTACCACGTCACGTGAGAAGTAATTGTTTGGCCATGCTTTTTAGACTGCATTTGCAGTCTTATTCTCACTTCACGACATCCAAAGAACTGACCTCGCAAAGTTTCGTTTTTTCATTGTTTGATTCAACTGAATAAGTTTAATCGGTACTGCGCTTGCAGAAATTTTCTTCCATTGTCAGCGGGCAGTTTTTGCTGTGATTTAGGTAGGTTAAGGTAAGTAATAGTCATGCTTTAATACTCGATGGTTCATCTAACCTCCTGACCTTTTAATTACTGTGTATCTTGTTACTTTCTTTATGCCACAATTATCAGGAAATCCCTGCCACTCGATATAGAAACCGCTTCTGTCTGGATTTCGCTTATTGGATACCTATTCAAGTAAAACGCATTAACCACACACAAACAAAAATGAATTTTAGAAAGTATGCATACCTTTACTATAAGATTACAAACCATATCAGGAATGATATTTACGGGAAAAGCTAATTCAACTCATCGAACACCATTAGCGCAATACCAGGAACAAAAAACAAATGTATTATACTGCGTCACATTACTACTAATTACCAAAAGTCCTTTAGTCATTGTTCCTTTGTCTTGTGGTATGATGTGCCCGAGGATCTAAAGAAACCTTAGTCCACTGAAGTTTTCAGGAGTAAATACAAGTTCACACCATTAACAGCACAACTTGCTGAGTTATCATGCTAAATGAACTGTTAGTGTTAAATCTACAACTTCGGTGCATTGAATTAGACTAGGTATTATTTATTTGTTTATAATCATTTTTCTTGCAAATTTGCAGTTATCATGGTTACATTTTCGTAAGACCAAAATTATTTTTGCTGTCAGTTGGAGTTAACTACATCAATCAAGTTAGTTTTTTTTTTTTTCTGTATTTCTGATAGTTATATGTTAGCTGTTCTTTGAATTCTTATTGTAAATGGGGCTGCGGTGGCTGAGCGGTTAGACTGCTCACCTCCCACCACGGCAAACCGGGTTCAATCCCCAGCCGGGTCACTCCCGAATTTTCGCAAGTGGGAATCGTGCCGTACGATGCCGCTGGTCGGCGGGTTTTCTCGAGGATCTCCCGTTTCCTCCATCCGTGCATTCCGGTGCTGCTCCATCCTCACCTCATTTCACTCTAATCGTCTCTCGAAGCCTCGATGTTAAAAGCCACCCATATCTCTCCAATCCTGTTCAATCTTCCTTGGAACTATCTCGGGTATTTTCGTATTGGCGCGTTGGTTTTTCGTGAGAGTTGATTTTCGACCGTAAATGGAGATGGCCTGCGTTTCTTAAGTGAGCCCCTAATTTGTTCCGTACTAACATAAATTGATGTGGTTTAATTTTATTACTGCGGCCAACATAATTTAGATTTCTTGATTGTATACAGAGGTTACAGAGCAAATTCAGTTTAGTTTTTAAGGAGCAAAGTTTTTCTCCCAAAAATGTATGACCAGTGTGAGTTATGAATTCGTTTATCACGCGGGTTGCCTACCTTTGTTTACGTCATCCCAGTTGAGTTGAGTTGAGTGATTAGGGCGGCTCTTAACAACGAGGTCTTGAGATCCGATGAGGCTGAAGTGAAGTGAACATGGAGAAGTCTAACCGCTCAGCCACCGCGGTACCTACGTCATCCCAGGGATCCCTCGAATACATAGAGATTTACGGTGGATTGGCTTTACAAAATTTCCACATGTTTAAATTTAATTGTTTCGCGTGCCATAAAACAAACTCAGGCAGTTTTATCGAAGTTTAATTAATTTTAACGAACTATTATAAAATAAATACTTTGGCATTGTCTGTAGTTCTGCGTAATATAGTTTTTATTTAAATGACAAAAACTTGTTTCTCAAAAATTTTCCGTGGTAGAGATATTGTTGACAGCATGGTTAAATTATTTTGGCGATACTCCTCCGCGTCCCCCTCGCCCCCTCCACCCCCTCTATGACCCACTTCACGTCCTCTACGCCTTATGCATGCTGGTGAAACTTCGTCTCAAGGGGAGGTCTGTGTCGAGTATATTGCATGTGTGAGAAACTAAGTCATACTAAAATACTGTGTTGAGTTGAGAGATTTGGGTAACTCTTAACAACGAGGTCTTAAGAGCCGATGAGGGTGAAATCAAGTGAGAATGGAGCAGCGCCGGAATGCAAGATCGGGGGAAACGAGAGATCCCCGAGAAAACCCGCCGACCCATGGCATCGCCTGGCACGATTCCTACTTGCGAAAATCTGGGAGTTTCCCGGCCGGAGATTGAACCCCGTTCGCCTTGGTGGGAGGCGAGCAGTCTAACCGCTCAGCCACCGCGGCCCCACTGAAATACTGGGCTTTGCCTCTTTGCGAAGCTCGGGTTTCAGCGATAGCCCGTTTCAGACTCTATAGTAGAAAAACACAAGCTGTCCCTATGGCGTTACAGCGCGCCAATGAACACGAAGGGAAACACCCTGGCAATGAATCAAATGTCTTCCGCGTTACCGTCATTGAGATCATTTCAACATGCACCATAGCAGATTTCAAGGATCTGACACTCGGTCTAAAAAAATAATAGTCTCCAGTTAGCGATGCAAATAAAAAAAAACCTATTCAATTACATGGCATTCGCTCATTCTGTCGCTCGCGGTTCGCTAAAAAAAAATAGACACGGAAGTAAAAACCTAAGTAATTACGGGTACTCAACCGTCCTTTCGTTGGAATCATTCATGGGATAACTGACCGATTGCTATGTGAGTAGTTATTTACCAGTTTTCACAATCCCTTTTCCTTTCCCAATGAGGTTCGCTGTTCGGTATCGGTCCGGGAATTCTGAGGAAGATATTTCTAATGAGGGTAAAATGTAAAAACATTTTTTCGGTAAAGTTCCTAAATTGAAATGGAAAATTTACCATATGTCATGGTGGAAGTGCCTAAATGATACTATAGGCTATTCGCATTATCTTCACACTTTTCAAATCAAACCTTTGAAAACTCATCCCATGTTACGACGTGCTTGGTTGTTTCCTAAATATTCTCCGATCACAAGCGTTTTAAGTTTGTGTTCACATAAATGTACCTTATGTTTCGTTAAATTGAGGTTTTACTTATATTTTATTTATAAATTATAGTATATCATTTTATTAATATGAATAAAAAAGAAAGAAAATAGGGGTGTTGGTAATGCCTAGTAAGAAATAGTTCTTATGCAAAATATTATTACACTATGTGCTCACGAATGCGGTGCGTTGTCCCTTTGGTAAAACTTTCGAGACTCGGTTAAGCTTTGTTTGCATGAGGCGGAGGAATATCCTGGAAGTAGAACTTTAGCAAGGCTTCAAAAAATTGGAAGTAACCGTGAACGCACTATACCTTATTGCGTCCACGACGTAAAAGTAAAACAGCTACCGACAAACGGAAAAGTGTACGAGAATCGGGCCCCGGCTTGCTCCTTTTAGGCAGTTGTGGCGGAAGGCGACGGTAAAACATAATCGTGACTGCGGTAACACGAAGTAAAAATGCGGGATCATACCTGACACCCCTGCTGTCGTTACTGCGGAGTCCCTGAGGAAACGGCAAATCATCTAGCTGGAGAATGATCAACGTGCAATTTTCAAGGTGAACGGGGTAAGTTCGTGAACACGTCGCCTATTAGCTTTGAATGTACATCGCGCTTGGACCTCTGCCTGTAATTATGGGACACAATGAAACAAATCTCGCAGAAGTAGTTTTTGTTTTCTGAACTGCGTTTCAGAGTGTTTTAAATCCTGATTTTTTTTTTTGGCAAAACTATTAAACATGCCCTCAGTATGTTTACCTACGAAAAGATATACACCCCAGACGAGGATGGAATGGTACTTTAAAGTTACCACGCATGCTGTAAACATTATTTTAGGGCCCTTCAATATTGTTAAAAACGGCTTTTTCAGACTGCCGTATCTTAAAACGTACTAGCCGGACACGAGCCTAACTACGAGAGGAGCCTGTATTGGACTTTGTTGCAGACTTATCATCAATAAAATGATATGGTCACCGCTGAAAGTTTCATAGGCACACGCAGCACTACGAGAACACTGCACGCCAGTTCAGAGGCCTTCGCGTAGCGGCGATGGCGCTCTTGTAGCGCGCGCCAGTGTAACCCTTATAGCCCCTACGCTTCTCGGCCAAAAAAGGAGAAAAATATTTAGGCAGATGGGACCCTTAAGCTTACTCTGGCAGAGTAATAAAAATAAATTATACCCTGCGTTAGGGCGCTTGCACATGTAATAAAAAGCTTTCTGTTGAATATACTACAGATTTAATTGTTACTTATTTACAAATTTTATTCTCATGTCAGGTAGTTTAGGGGATTGGGAAAAGGTACGGGGCTTATAAACTAAACTATAGGTTGTATTAAAAATAACACTGGTATTCATGTATTTCCTTGAATTCAAAACTAAAACGCCTTGAATCTTTGGCAGACGTTTCAACCAGCTAAGGCTACACATGAATTCCACAAGGGCGCCCACCTGGCTGACTTTTGTTCTTCGTTTCAGAGTCTCTTAAAATACTTTTGTTTTAAACAGTAACTACCCAACCTACGCTAAATTGTTTCTTAAGTTAAGCACACCCTCAACAGAATAGTATGAAATACAACTTACAAAATATATCTCGAATAGCAATCATTTGTATGAAGACCTCCAACAGTATTTTGACTACTTTTTCTCAGAATATGCTAACCGAGACTAGTGTAGGTGATAAAAGTGAGTTTTGCTAAAAACTTTTTGCAACTGACATGTACTAATTTTTCAGCAGATCGTTGTTTAAAAGCGTAGTATTTTAAATGAGATGCCTACTTAGACTAGAATACAACAAATAAACTATGCCTGTAGTCTATTTCATGCTAGATTAGCGCATTGGGCGTAGAGATGATGGGATATTCAACCAGCGTGCCGGTGTAATCTTAAACGGTGCCTAAATTATGATCCGCTAACGTGCAAAATATACCTAATAGATGGACGCCGAGAGATTTGGGCGGCTCTTAACATCGAGGTCTTGACAGCCTTTGAGGGTGAAATGAGGTATGGTGCAGCGCCGAAATGCAAGGGAAGGGGAAACGGGAGATCCCCGAGAAAACCCTCCAGCCAGAGGTGTCGTCCGGCACGATTCCCATGCGTGAAAATCCGTAGAAATCCCGCCGGGGATTGAACCACGTTCGCCTAGGTGGGAGGCGAGTAGTCCGACCACTACATCACCGCGGCCCCCTGGACGGCCTGTGGAATATGATATTATTGCTAGGCGCCTCTGAGCCCTTGTCACGATGTGAAGGCAAACACTTCGCAAACACTAGTTTTGAAGTGAATACGTCTAAAATCACACGGGGGAACCAGGACGGAAACGGCGATGTAACGTTTGCAGGGCATTCCATTCCGACACTATAACTTTGTGATTTATAACACGATTGAATTAAATGTGGTCTCGTTCGATCGGGTATCCAACTACGATACGAGCATGACCTTTATTTGGCGCCGCACACACGCGAGGCGCGGGCGAGGGCCCTCGGCGACTGGTAGAAATTTCGGGACTAGGCAAACATTTTCGGGAAGTATATCTTGCGACTCTGATGTGCTAGCGCACTGATTGTGGTGCCAAACGAAAGATTTCGTCAAGGTCTGCTGACTTAAGCCATAAAGGTAAAGTATCGATTTCTTTGCTTTCGTTTCATTCCCGTATCCCAAAGAAAATATAACCCTCTAACTCAGATGTATTCACGTGAAATCTACGACCGTGTCCCCGGCACAACCACACCCCGATTTTTTTTTCCTAGAAACTTTCGCTGTATTTGCAACTGTCCCGTGCCAGTGTACATGTGTGTTCTCACTGAATTGAACAATGCGGAAATTAATACGATAAGCAATAAAAAAAAATACTGCGAATGAATTCCACAGTGTATATGTGGTGCGCCACGGCGCTCAGTGAGCATCAGTGAAGTATAGCATGTTCAAGTAAACTGAGCTTTGAAATCAACTTTTGAAAAATGTCACTGTTCCTACCTGCATATATTTTAACGGGCATACTGTGTGGCGTGTGCCCAGTGAAATTGGTATTGATGGAGGAAATGTAGTTCCATGTTTTAACGTTGAATTACAAATGTTAGGTGAAAAATATGCGAGTACTGAAATTACTTCTTTTGCTTTCTTTTTTATGCATGTAAGCGTGAAAATAAGTAAATTTGTAAATTATTTACTTTTCTAATAATTTCACAGTTTCGCCCCAACCGACTCTCGAATAAAGTGAACAGGCCCATCACAGCGTAAATTGTACATGTGGTGGAAGAATACATAATGTGCAGAAAAGTAGATCTTATACAGGGCTCTGAAAAGTGCTCAATTTACCGTGAACAGCCTTTATATTTCTTTGGGCTCGCCATCGCGAGAAACTTATCTCGGGAGGAAGCAGCGTTTCCATAATCAAACTAACAGCAACAATAATAAAATATAATGCCGTAATAATAACAAAAATTATTATTGGAATTCTAATAATCTAACATTATTTTCAAATATCTGTTTGAGTGAAATTTGTTTTGCACTTAAAATAAGTAAATAGACAAAAACAGTGTTATTCTGAGCTTACAGTAAAGGCTCTGCGAGTTGGTTCCTATTATTAAGATAGGTATGCACCCTCTGAAAGTAGATACATAAATTATTTAAATTCAAAACATTTTCAACTACTTGAGATAAACCAATTCCTGAACAATGCTTTTTAAGAATTTATATCTCAGATCTGTGAGGCATAGATGGGCAATACCATCCCCTTTCATTATGTAAATAAACCGTGTAATGTTTAGGGGCACCGGATTTTTGCGTAAAGATTTCGTGACTAGTTGTATTTCAAAAAACTTTGACTCGGATCCATTTTTGTGGTAGGATGATGTACTTCTTACGCCTTTTTTTTCTTCTGTGAATCACATACCTACAGTATCAGATTAATCTAATTCTGACTGGCTCACTCAAAACGTTTCCTCTCGAACATACATGGCCAATAAGGAGAGAGAAACTTGTGTAAAACCCGTAGTGTATTGAAATCTAGGCTGCTCGGAAATGTTTTCGCGAATCGGATTACCCTAGCCATGTTATTGCCGTACACAATTCTGAAACCTGGACTGACGACAACTTTATTTTGTAATGGAGAAGAATTACCACGTTTAAATTAGCAAGGCAGGTAGTCTTGGTGAAATTATCTCAGGAGAACGGTTATCGATAAAACAGCTACACAATCTAAAGTGCTGTAGTTTTTTTTATCTACTAGCCATGTAACTGCGGGCAAAATTTTAATTTCATTGTTTTTTTTTATCAACAGGAAAATAGATTACCAACCAACAACATTTTACAAACATCATATATTGACACAAGAAATCAATGTTATATTCCAGAAGTTAATAAATTTTCAGTCATTTATAATAATTTTTGAACAAATAAATTTGAATATCTTGATTTTTCAAGAAGGCGCGTCATTCTCACTGTACTCCATTCACGGTTACTTCCTCACTATAGTCCATTCTAGGTTACTTCCAACTTTTCTGAAGCCCTGCTAAAGTTCAACTTCAAGGATAATCCTCTGCCTCATGCAGAAAAAGCTTAACCAAGTCTAGAAAATTACACCAAAAGGGACAACGCATCGCTTTCGTGCGCGCTCATTATAATATTTTGTATGAGAACTGTTTCTTACTAGGCATTACTAACACACCTACTTTCTCCCTGTTTTATTCATATATTGTTAAAAATGTAATATTAGGTATAATTTACATATTAAGTATAAGTAAAAGTTTAACTGAACCAAAAATAACGTATTTTTATGTTAACAGATGTATAAAACGCATGCGATGTATGATATATTCAGGAGACAACCATCATACGCATCATTCATGAGGCGAGTTTTCAAAGGTTTGATTTGAAAAGTGTGAATAAACCGTGATTAGACTTTATTACTAAGCCAACCGGTTGTCCACGTAAGACATATATTTCATATTTAAATTATCAGATTACAGACGTGTACCAAACTCATTACCTTTATAGTTTACAACTAACAGGGCGTTTTTAAAATGTTTACTCAGGTTATTTTTACTGCCCATTCTTCATCCTTACGTTACACTTGACAATTAATAAGCCATGATCGGAATGAACAGAGCCCATTTACTGGTAGCGTGGCATTGTGGAGTTGTTAAATATATATGTATACACGTGTTAAGTTGATCATTACTTTAGTGCATAATGTAAAAAGAAACTGATTTCGCCAGTGAATAATCTAAATATTATACACTTTCAATACGACGTTAATGCACGGCGCTGTATTTGTAATTCCTTGCCAATTTTATCCAAATAATATCAGTTAGTGTTTATATTAAGTAATATGCAGTTGGAAACAAGATTATTATCAAGTTTTAATTTAGATACAATTTAACTTACCAAAATTACATTACACATATACGGTGCACATTCCAAACCTTCGCCAGAATTTTCCGTTCGTTTCTGAGTTGTATCCGTGGAACATTTCACTAACAAACTCCTGGTGTTCCACAGAAACTCTCGAATTGTTTGTTGCGGGTACTCTTGTCTACAGCCGCAAGTGTGGTGCTACTCCTAGGGTGTAGCTAAACATATCTCTAACAGATAATGCACCAAGAAACAACGCTCTTGATCCCTGTGACTGGACAGTGAATAATAAATTTATAACAGTCCCTTTCTTTAGTCACCCAAGAACTCTAGGTTTAAGCAACACACTTGCAAACCACCCGAAAAAGAAATTCTCCGTTAGGGCCTGTTGGTTTGGTCGCATAATGAATATCCAAGAGCCAATCCTGCATTCAAGGTCACGCGAGAAGTGTAAACAAAGCGTGCTTCGCAACGGCGCATGCGTACGTCAATGCGCTCTTCGAGGGATGCGGAAGTTTATTCGTGTGCTCCAATCTCCTTCACTTACAGAGAGACTGCGCTCATAGTGCAAGGATGAAGTTGGTACTCGTGCCGAAGTTAACCTTGTCGATACTCTTATCTCAGGTACACATGGTATGTTATAAAAGGGCTTTCAAATATGTAACATAATCACACAGCGGTAGTGTTGCAGGACTGTTTTTGTTATTTACATCACAAATAAAAAATTAGGAACAAAGATATCAATGTCAATTTTCCAGAGAAAAGTAACTCCGTTGGTACAAAATATTGCAGAGTACATTTTCTTCTGGATATTCGAGGGTTATTCGGAAAGTAAGGTCCGAATCGCCGTAGCTAGTCGAATGTCGCGTGAACATTGTAACGCGCATGCGCACCGACTCCCAGCATGCCTTGCTCGTCAAACGACACCATTTGCATTGGTATTGTTGCAGTGTGCTGTTTACAGTATCAGTTTAAAATGTTTAAAACAATTGATCAGCCCGCCGACTGTGAAATACGGTCAGTGATTCGGTTTTTGACAGCAAGGAACGTTTCAGTAGTGGAAATTCATTGACATTTAAGTCAAGTGTATAACCCCAATGCGATGAGTGACAGCAAAGTGTGTAAGTAGGTGAGAACTTTCAAGGACGGACGGGGAAATGTCCATGATGAACCGCGATCAGGCCGACCATCAGTCATCACAGAAGATTTGGTCAAAGGCGTGGACGAAAAGATTCGTGAAGACCAGCGATTCACAATTTCACTTTAGCATTGGAATTTCCAAGTGTGGGTAGAACAACTTTGCACAAAATTGTCTCTGAAAATTTGCAATTTCACAAATTGTGCACACGTTGGGTTCCCAGGCTGCTTACTGAGGAACACCAAATGAAAAGAATGGCTTGTGCTCTTGATTTTTTGGACCGATATCATAAGGAAGGTGATCAATTTTTAGAGAATATTGTCACAGGGGACGAGACGTGGGTTTCTCACATGATCCCAGTGACATCACCAGTCAAGACCAAGCGGACAATCTTAACACGCAAGGTTATGGCAACCGTGTTTTGGGATAGACATGGAGCCGTATTAGTCGAGCTTCTGCAGCAAGGGACAACAATCAATGCAGCCGCTTACTGCACTACCCTGACTAAACTTCGACGTGCAATACGAAATAAGCGACGTGGCATTCTGACGTCTAGAGTTTTGTTGCTGCATGACAATGCCAGACCCCATTCTGCCATTCACACCCAAAATCTGATCATATATTTTGGATGGGAACAGATTGACCACCCACTGTACAGTCCAGACTTGGCGTCGAACGATTTTCACTTGTTCCGCTACCTAAAGGCGTTTCTCGGCGTCAAGCGCTTCGCCACAGATGACGAGGTGAAAGAAGCAGTTGCAGACTGGTTATCCTCACATGCAGCAGACGTCTATGACTCAGGCATACAAAAGCTTGTAGAACGTTATGACAAATGTTTAAACAAATATGGATACTATGTAGAAAAATAGAGAAACATGTAAGAAATTAAATAAAAACGTTTTTTGAAAAAATCTTTGATGGTTTGTGTTTTATAAGAAATCGGACCTTACTTTCCGAATAACCCTCGTAGTTACGTCTCTATAGTCTCCCTTCAGCCAATAATTTTCTCCTGGCCAGGCATCGAACCCGGCTACCCCCGAATATGAGTCCAGTGGTTCACCACTGCGTCACGTCACTAGGTCAGGCACTGAACTCCAGCACTGCTTCCTGAACATCTCCTTCGCTCTACCCATTATTTTCCATCTTTCTCTCTTTCACATTTCAATATCGTGTTTTGCAGTGCACTTTCTCACTCCTCCGCCAAATTCGCTCGGGTACCTGCCGTAGCACGTTGTTTTGTGCCGGAAAGTTTTGGCCGTTGTTTCCATTGTGATGAACGGAAATTATTCCTTCCCTGCCTCTTTGCTGAGATTTATGTGTCCCTGGACTCTACAGGGTTCTCCCTGATTGAGAAATCCCAGCATGACGACCGGGTTCGATTCCCGGTGGGGTCGCTCCCGGATTTCGCACATGATAATCGCACCGGACGATGCCACTGGTTGGCGGATTTTCTCGTGGGATATACTGTTCCCTCCACCGTCGCATTCCGGCGCTGCTTCTTACTCGCCTCGTGTCATCTGTATCAGCCCTCAAGGCCCTGTTGTTTAGAGCCGTCCAAAACTCTACATTCAAGGAAAGCATCTGGATGCTTGAGGTGTTTGGGGGGGGGGGGCACCATACTCTTAGTATCTGAGTCTTATAGCCCATCAAAGCAAAGAAAAAAATGATCTGAAAAATAATCTGATGAACATATTTTTATTATAATCATAGTCAGTCCCGTCCAATAATTACTAATGAATGATCACCACCTTGGTAATTTACAAATGTGACCGTTATTCGTCGCGTCGCCACGGGTCACGCGAAGCTCAACCACGATGAATGTAGGACGTCTAGTTGACTCGGAGCTCTCTGCAGTCAGCCGCGCAGACGACAAGCGTAGGTCCTCGGGCGTGACTGCGACGGAGCGCGCGCGAGAATGTCGCACACCGCACCAGCGCAGCGAACTGCACCCCGGTCACACTCGCCGGCAACCAAGGTTTCCCCCAGCCGCCTGACCGTTACAGTCAAGGTCGCCGGCACGCTGCAGTGACACGCCAAGACGGCGCGGCGTGGCGTGGCGTGGCGTGTCGCTAACTACGCAGGCGCAATTACCAGCATTTCCACTGCTTCTATCTGCCTCGGCGGGAACTCACTTCCCTATCTCGCTGCTCCGTTGTCGCGAAAAAAAATTGTGTATAGTCTATGTAGGAATCTCACTGGGAAAACTCCACAAACGCTTCTTTTGCTCTAGGGTGGACATGCTGCACAATTATCGCCGTGTTTTGTTTCTTGCCTAACACGGAATCGTCAGTGATGAGACCGAGTGTTTCGAGTTCAACCAAGTTGACCCCCAGAAAATGAACTTTCATCTTAGTTCGCTAAGTATTGGCGCAAATATACTTCATGCGTATAACTTATCGAGTAACCGGTCAAATCCCTCGCATTATTTTTTTATGGCTACTAACCACATCTTTGGTCACTCCACAAAACTAACCATATTAACTGAGAAATAAATTTCCCTTTACATACAATTAAGCACCACATTAATATTTTTTTAAAATTTTAATGTTTAAAAATAACACGTGCCTGAGCGTAAACCTACCATATTTCACAGCAGAATCGGGACATTATTTTAATACAGGTCTTACACGAACCTTTAAAATTACCGTATCTTTCTCGCCCCAAGTTACACTGTGTATTTATTTTATTTAAAAACAAAGAAATAATTTTTACCAAACGAAGACAGCATTCAGGGTGGAAGGATGTATTTAAAATATGTGCCTTTCCAATCTATACTCATTTGCAGTTTCACAGCCCAGATACATATCTGCTAAATCAAATTTTGGAAATTGTAAGTGAAATTGAATGACAATTTTATGTAATTAAATTTTGATGTCACTCTTATTTTTATAATTTTAGATGCTGTGAAACTTTTGTGTGGGATACACCTTATTTTATGTGTGTATCAACTTAGTTAGGTCATCGTTTGATGTAAATGTTCAATAACTGTATTAATGCAAAAAATGCATTATTAACACTGAATACTTATAAACACATAAGCACTGCTATGGGTGGAAATGTGTTGAACATACGGAAATATGATTTTGTGTGTTGTGGTAAATTCCAACTACAAGTTATTGTCAATGTTTTCTATCTAGTAATTTGACTTGGTTATGATCGTAGCACTGACAAAAATATGCACTTATTAGCATTTAACATGAAATTCTGTTTTTAAATAAATTATTCCTAACAAAATCCTAACTGGCAGCAAGTATTTCCCGTAACTTATTTTTTTAAATATTTCCAGAAGTTAAAATAAGTGCAATTACAAGGTTGGTTTCTTTCCTTTGTTGTAATTTCAATACATTTAGGTACTTTTGTATTCTTTGAAGCCAACCTCCCGCACCCCAGACCGGTAGCGCACCAACCGACTGTGCCACGGGAGGTTCCGGGTTCGAACTCCAGGCAAAGCAAAGGTGTTAGTTCAAGTCAGGTGATAACTTAGTTTGTAATCCATTTTCTGATAAGCCTACATGCACAATATCGGGGGACGTTAATAAGCCGTTTCCAATATAAATTTTTCAAAAATAAAAGATGATCTACGTCGAAACGATAGTTTGTGGACAGCTCTGACCGCTTGAGGCTGTCTTCCTCGCTGCACGTACATTGTTCTCATGATTTTCCAATTTAGTATCCCAAACCAGCAGGAACACCTACCAACTTTGGATGAGAGGTGAATAAGTGTTTTTTTAATTTTTAAACTAACTTTAACTAGCCTCGGATATCAGATGAAGAGCGTTCCTACAGTTTAAACTAACCCAAACTAGCATAAACGTACCATGGATATGTTAATTGTAAGCGTTCTTAGAGGTTGAACTAACCGGAATAACACCCATGAGAGTTTTTACAGTTTAAACAATGGGCGACGTAGACTATAGATTTTTTTTTTGTTGGTGAGAGGAGAGGGAGACACAAACCTTCTCATTGAAAACATTTCTTACCTTGCACACTGTTAAATGTGTATCATGATCTGATGAGAAGGTACTTCATGTAAATAAAATTAAACTGTGATAATTGCTTTAACATTTATAAAGCACTAAAGAATGTCGGAATTATTCAATTTTACAACAAAAAAAAATTAGGATGAAACTGCTCCAAAATAAATTTTTCTTGATTTAGATCTCGAGACACAATTTTTCTTATATCAACTGTGTTCAATACGTCATTGCAAACTCAATAATTTGAAGTAAAATCTTCGCTTTATTTGATATGTTTTCCTACAAGTATATAAACGTTGACATAACTACTGGCAGTCAAGATAGTGCAACTACCACCTAATTAAAAAAAATCCATACAACACAAGGCCAAGCAAGGCAAATTACTGGGTGGAACCCCCCTCCCCCCCCCACTTTTTCCCGCTAACAACACCCATGCTTAAAATAAGCTAAGGTGGATGAATAAGTGTCTCTTGCTTAGTATAATGTAAACATAAAATGTTCTTTTTATACTAACTGATAAGAAATAACCAAGGGTAGTTAGTGATAAGGTTTTTTTACAGTTAAAATTAACCTAAGATAAAACTTAAAGAATAATTTTTCCTTTACAGGCCTTTACCTAATAATCATGGCCACAATTATCGACGACCCATCATCAGTGCACTGAACAAAGTTCATCCTAATTTTTTTCGGAGGAACTTAGCCTGTTTGGGTTTTCACGTGCTCTAATAACCTTCCAAGCTAAAATAGCATTTGCTGTAGAAAAGAAAGAAGGGAGAGGTCAACATGCATTGCGGTTTTAAAGGAAAACATATTACAAAAGGCAATAAATATAATAAAAAACCGGCCAGCACGTATGGAATTCTCTCTGCCATTTCCGTGTTGATTTCTTTCTACGGTAACATAATAAAAACTATTTCTTCTGGAACTAGGGTAGTTTTTCTCACGTAGGTGTCACGAACAACTAACTTTTCATCGCCACGCAGCACAGCGACCGCACTCACGTGTCTCAGTCAAGAACACATCTGTCGAATGGCCGTGCCCAACACGACACGGTCGAACGGATACCAAACTGAAGAGAAACGCGTATTGCCATATTGTGTTTTTGTTGTCAATGCGCGGCCTTGATTTGTTTCTATCCTAGCCGATGTGTGTAACTAACTTTCTAGACAGGCGTGAGCTGTAGAAAGCCAATAATAATAAAGCGTCGAAACGCGGCCTTGTAGGATACCAAGTAACTTCAAGGACAAAGATAAACATGTGACGGGAATCGACTGAAATAGCAAATCCGTTCGCGACCGAACGGTTGCTGTAGCGTCATGTTCTCCACCACGGCGTTGGCACATCCAACACTGGGATTCCGAGCTCATGTGCAGCTGACGTTCCTCTTCACTCCGCTTCTACACCTTGCAATGTTCTTGTATTACGAATAATTAACACACTATTGTCCATTTCATTTAAGTGGGGTAAATTTTGACAGTTCTAGAAAAGTAGCGTGGCCACAATGTATCCTTCCACCACAGCTGTTTTGTCAGTGAAGAAAAAGACGTTTGTAAACAAATGTTTGAGTCCAATGCACACTCGCATTTTCCTCTTTCTTCCGTGTTTCCTGTCATGGCAGGCACTGAAAGACTGGCGTTAGCTAACCTCCGTCCAGTAATCAATGTAGGATGATATAGCTAGGTTGGCATTCCAACCTGTTTTATTTTCGTAATTGCCAAGTTAAGTATGTTTGTTTGTTTTATTTCGAGGGGAAAAAAGGAAACAGGGAAGGGAACGGAGGGGNAACCGTGAGGGGGGGAGGGGGGCTTTAGTTTAACGTATTTCGTGAGACAGCATTGTTTTGAGGTTCTTACGAGTGTGTGTCATTTTGAGTTGCATATCTTTTTGATGGAGCCGAGGAAAATTTTGCTCGTATGGAAATAACTTTATAATTATTATAACTTCGAAATTTTTAACTTCAATAGAAAAACAAAACGATACATACGTCGTCGTCCCTATTCGTACAGACGCAGCAATATATATATATATATATATATATATATATATATATATATATATACACACACACACACACACACAACACTTTGACTGAAGTTAACCTTACACTCGTTGAATTTACGATACCTATAGGCAAATAAACAAATATTATTTACACACTACAAAAGTGTTGAAAGTGCGGCTTTTTCAAGCCACGTGCATTTATATAATTATACTAACGGTTGACAAATGCATTATTTACAAAACACGCAAATTTACTATCTGTAAAATTCTCAACATCTTGAACACGTGTTTTTCTATGTAAATCCTTGCAAGTTTACTTCACTAAAATCACTTTTGTTCATCACTAGCATTAAATAATTTATTTGCAGAATCATTGAGTAAAATGAACACTGCGCACGTTTCCTAAAACCAACAAACTTAAACTTGGATATGTAAATTATATTCGTTTACTGTTCGTACGTGTCGGCATGCTCTGTCATAATAGCTAAACACATTTTTTAAGTCAACTCATTAAAAGCCGAAAAAATTTAATATTGCTATTAAAACATAATTTAAACCGTAAATGTAAGTATAATTAAAATTTTAAATTATAACTTTTAGTTCTCAGTACTATTTTCTTCCAAAGCCATAATAAAAATCGCCAACTTAACAACATGCATCCCGCAGGAATTAATCATCTGATACAATACTTTAGAAACGAGAGCATATACTGTTTACGTAAGGTGTAGGTTGGTCACATTGTCAGATTTTTCCTCACTTACAAGAATTGGACTATAGTACCGATCCGCAATGGTTCCACAACGGCTTTACGTAGTTCCATAACAACGCTGTTAATTTACTACATCCATGTACAAATCTAGAAAATTATGACTTGTGTAAAACTTTCCACTAATAGTTTTTCTTCTTTTCCTCTTTTAAGGGCCACCAAGGCGAACCTGGTTTAACTCACGGAGGGGTTACTCCCCGGATTTTTGCATGTGGGAATCGTGCCAGACGACGTCGCTCGTTGGCATGTTTTCTCGGGGATCTTCCGTTTCCTTCGCCCTTGCATTCCGGCTCTGCTCTATATCCACCTCGATTCACCCTATCGGCTTCTCAAGACCTCGTAATTAAGATTTGCACAAATCTCGTCACTGCAGTGTTTTAAGTCATGTGCTTTCTTCTTAAATAACTTAAACTATTTATTTTGCCCTAATGCATTCCTATGTCACGGGCATATTTCTATTCAAGCCTTGTAACATGTGTTTTACCGCATTTCCCGCGAGTCTTGTAGTGGGCGGAAACTAGCGAGAGCTGAAGCACTGATCATTCTGCGTCACATACGCAGATTTACGTGTTAATGCATACGCAACAATGGAACACAGAAATATTTGTTTCGCTAAATAATGACTGACAGCTCAGCTACTACAAGTTACTGATATTTATTAAGTCCCGTCCCTTTCTGTCGAGTCTATTCAACGCGTAATTTATAATGTATTTCGTCAACTCTATGTCACACCTGAAATAGTCTATGGCACCTCTCCATTCTTATATGCGTAAAACATTACTGTTACAAACATACGCGCATCCACTTCAGCTATAAACGCATGCAAGCGTGAATCTTATGTTTGCTGTAAACAGCTAAAATTGTGCCATAATTCGAATTAGGAAGTTCGGATATAACTTCCATCTTGATACTGGTGGTATGCAATTAATTTTTGTTTATTGAAGCTTAGTTTGCATGAGGTGGAGGAATATTCTGAAAGTAGAACTTTAGCAGAGCTTTAGAAAAGTTGGAAGTAACCGTGAATGGACTATACAATGTTTGAGTTGTAAAGTTACGAAAAAATCTTTGGCAACTAGGTTACAGATAATTGTTTGTAACAGGTAGGTACAGAAATTTTTTACTGGGCGCAGGCATGTTTGCAGGGGCCTCCGAAGTTATCACATGGGTCCATTGTAAGAGGCTTCTAATTTTTAATAAACTGTGGAATATTTTAAACAATCAGATCTTTTCTTTTTCAGGGTGGAAATGGAAGTCGATATTTTTCTGGCCATGCATAATTTTGCTAATTGAAATATAAATATGGTTGTTGAAAAGGGTCAAAGTCAGCAAAAATCGTTGTAAGTAGCCACTCTGATTACGATATTTATTCTTCTGTAAAGCAGTGTTTTAAACTACAGCGACACGGCTGTATCTTTTCTGAACAGATTACTTTATTAAAAACTTATAATCACTGCTTATGCTATTTTCCATCGCGGTCGCAATGCTACGGTATGGCCTAATGTGACCTTGAAGAGTTTTATAAAATTTATTAGGATTTAACCTTAAACCTAACCTACTTACCTCGAAATGTTAAGCTTAAATTCACAGCCAAGCAGTAAATTTTGCCAAGAATCCATCAGAGGTTCTGTAGAAAATATTGGTATGATGAAATATGCTCTGATCGATTTTTATGACTGGGTGGCAGGGTGAGTGGGTAATGACATTACATGATTATCAATGTTTAGAATTTTGTGTTAGTTATTTTGTGTTATGTTAGTGACTGCTAGAGTCTTATTGAGTTTTTTTTTTTAATTATATCAAAACTGATATACTAAATATTTTCTTTAAATTATAACAAAACTGATATACTAAATATTTTTTCTTTGCCAACAGTGTTTTTTTTAAACTTACATGAGCAGGACATAACTCGAGATCAAATAAAAATCGATATATTGTTTTAAATACATTTGTTTACGCACACATATTACAATATTATTATTCTTCTGCATAATACAAGGAATACTTTTTTACACGTGTTTATTCTCCAAGTCTTGGAGGGCATTACACACGTAATATTTTTTCTATGTACAATGGGTTCCTCATAGTTTTTTTTTTATGTACCACGGGTTATCATAACTCCAGAGTCTTAGGGCTTCGGCGTTGCACGGGACACATTAATATCTTTGATTTTTGCACTCGTGAAGTATTGTGGCGTACGTCTCGATGAGCTGTCAAAACTGCGGGCAGCGGCAATTCTTGTGAAGGTCTACAAAGTTCGTTCCGATGGGGCACGCATTGCGAATCGCCGACTCTTGGCGTCTTCCAAACACATACACAGGATAATAGGGAATTATGGCATTACCTCGTACGGAATATTCCCCTCGTCCCACCTTAGTTCGTGCGTTTCGTACGTCTGTAGGCGGTTCGTCTGTTGCATGGTGCGGTCGAGGTGCCGCCATGGACACAGCGGTAAAAAAGTTAAAATTTTGGTTTTCTCGTCTTCGTCACTGTACGAGATGGCAATCTGCTTGATAGTGCACGAGTCCAACAAACGTAAACTTTGGATGTTGCAAAAACAATTTTTTTCCACTACATGGTTTTTTGTTATATAAAAAAATTTTAGGTTCCCATGCACACAAAGTTTCAAAATTTTTTTACTAAGTAATTTAAATCTTTATCGAGGTCCATACACATCGGGCACCTGTGTTCTGGGTTGGTTTTCACGTCGAGTAGTGCTTGCTAGTAAATTTATTGAAGAGGAGCATCTTCCACGGGTACAGTCTGCGAGTAGATAACTTGCACGCAGACGTCGTCTTCTACGGGGAGGGCGTTT
>NQII01004224.1:23996-93475 GCA_002778355.1 Clitarchus hookeri
ACGTTTTCCACGGGCGCAGACGTCGCGAGGGCTGCTCTCGGCGGGCCTTGCACCAACCCCTGCGATGCAGTGTGTCGGGAACCGAGGTGGTGCAGCCCTCGAAACACTCCTTGCACGGGAGGCAGTCCCGTATGTCTTCGTCCTGCTGCAGGTATGCCGGCAAATACTTGAATACGATCGAGATTTCGTAAGGTACGTATACCAGGAGAAATTCTTTCGGCAGGTACGGTAACCCGTCCCGTTTGTCCAAGGTACTAAACGAGCGCACCCTTCTAAATGCCAAAATGGCTGAAAGAATTTTATGGCCGCTCGGACAACACGCGTACATTTCCAAGAGCTAGAAAAATGACTGATTTTTCGAGGGGGTCTAGGGTGCGTCGCATAAAGAGTTTTTAACGGGAAAAAAATAGTCCACACTCGCGATTAAAGTAGACCGTTGATTGGTCGAAACGAAGATTTCCGAAAACACACGAACAATGAGCTAATCCAAGATATTGTCACGTGACATGGTTATTAATTAGAATAAGCGGTGAGGGTGGAGGCCTGCCGACTATTTTGTGGAACGAAGGTTAATAATTTGTGGAGGGTTAATTGGCGGGGAGGGGGGGGATTAGCCAATGAGAAACAGGGATAGAGTTTGAGCGAACGCTTCTAATTGGTCGAACGAAGGTTTCCGAAAACGCACGAGAAATCAGCGAATGAGAAACATTGGCGGAGAAATTAAATATATTGGAAGAGGTTGGGGCAATTAGCCAATGAGAAACATAGGAGCGTTAAATATATTGGAAGAGGGTGGAGGGGAACTGACTAATTGGTTGAACGAAGGTTTCCAAAAACACCCAATTAATTAGCCAATGAGGAACATTGGCAGAGCAATTAAATATATTGGAAGCAAGATGGCGGTTGAACGAAGGTGATAAACAAATTCCAGTAATGTATAAACAAATGACAAACGAAAAAATTAAGATGGCAGTCGAACGAATGTAAGAGATAAATTCCAGTAATGTATAAATAAATGTCAAACGAAAAAACAATATGGCGGTTGGTGACTGTGACGCCTACCAGGATGGCGTACTGCACCTACCAAATTGCGGATGGTTGCACCTGCCAATATGGTGGACTGCACCGACCAATATGGCGGACTGCACCTACCACGATGGCGGATGGTGGCTGTGATGTCTACCAAGATAGCGGAATGCACCTACCAAGATTGCGGACTGCACCGATCAAAATGGCGGACGTTGGCTGTGATTGGCGAAAACATGTGACGCCTACCAAGATGGTGGACTGCTCCTATCAAGATGATAGAATGAGTATGAGGGGAGAGAGGTGTGGGAACCTCCAGAAATTTAAGTTTTTTAAAAATATTTTTTAAAATAATTCTTAAATAATTTTTAACATATTTTTAAAATGTTTTTAAATATAATTTTTTAATTAATATTTTGGAATGTCTTGTATTTCTTTGGATTTCTGAATATTTTTGGATTTTTTGGATTTCAAGGTCAAAGGTTACCAGGGTCAAGGTCACCTGTATCCAAGGTAGCCACCGGCCGACCGGAATGACAGAGCACGGACAGTTCCGACGCTCCGGTTCCAGGTCCCGATGTGCTAACTTGCCCGTAATTCCTCTACTCCTATGATACAGGGAATATTTATGAAATAACTGATTTGATTCAGAAAGCGTGAAGAAACCGCGAATAGACTATAGCGTCTTGTGGCCACGGTTGTTTGGTCTCAATTTTTTACCCTATGCACGTTGTCGGTATCAGGAGGTAAAATCTTGCGGATTTGAAAATTCGCATTTTGTATACATTTCAGTGGACTACAGAAATATGTAAGCATTGTGAGCAGGATCTTCTGTAATGGACACCAGGGTGGTGACGTTAAGTTTACAACCCTAGTTCTGGAAGAGTTTTGCAGCATTAGGCAGTTTTAACGGCAGTGCAGTACAGTTTTCTTCTTAGCTCANAAAAAAAAAAAAAAAAAAAAAAAAAAAAGAGCATATTAGTAAAAAACATAGGCATCTTTAAATGCAACCTTGCTTAAAATATTGTCTATTTTAAATCTCTGATAATAACTACAGGTATTGTGCAGAAGTTGTCAGTAAGCAAAATTTAATTACATTAAGTCTTATTATGTTGGTGAGTTGTCTATTTTGATTTTAAGGAAAGGAAAGAGTTGCGAAAAAGTTATCTGAGTTTAATCTGAATTTCATCTACGATTGATCTGCATTAATAGAAAATTTCCCTACGCGGTTTTTCTTTACTTTTTCTTACAAATATTTATTCTGCAATTACACGCGGTTAGTGGTCCTACAAAAACTACAATATTTCTCTGCAAAAATGTTTTCCTTGGGGATAAATTTATGTATATTTTTAGGTTGCAATATGGCAGAAATTTGTTTTCGAACTTAAATAGGTTATTACGAAACAATCTCGAGTTCTGAGATGGTAAGAAAACTTGTCACGAGAATGGTCAGCAAGAGCAAAATTTGTTGAGTTAAAGCGCGAAATATCAGAGTTCATTAAAATTTGGGTGATTGTTCCGTGTTGCGTACTCTTATGGTAAAACCACAGGAAACCCGCGAGTGCAGTATCGAGTATCCACTCAAATTATTTACTTTACAAGTCAGTGTACTATTGCATATCCGGTCGAATTCCGTTTAACATATCCAAGTTCAAGTCAATTGTTCCGTTTAGCGTATCAAAGTGTGATTTTACTGAAAACCTAAACGTTTTCAATTAGGAAAACGTACAATGGTGTGTGAGGGGTGTAAAATCACTATGTTGAACGCTCGGAAATTGATTTATTTCTCACCGGACGTAAACACATTCCTCATCGAGCATGACATCCTTAAACCGTCAATACCATGTAGACGATGCAGAAAAGGCGAAGCCAAGCTCGTGGACAATCGAGGTTTGTTTTACTGGTGTCGACAGCGCATGGAGAATGGCACAAAATGCAATTTTAAAGTGTCGGCAAGACAGGGCAGTTTCGTGGGAGATTCAAATTTGTCGCCGGGCAAGATCATCGAGTTGTGTTTATTGTGGTGCCTGATCAAGTATCCCCGACAGCAGGCTATAGTAAACGAACTTCAGTGCTCGGGCAAGACAGTCGTCGCCTGGTCGAATTTCTGCCGCCAAGTGTGCATAGACTGGGTGTTAACTTACAGGAAAAGAATCGGCGGGCCTGGCAAAATAGTCGAGATAGACGAATCAAAGTTGGGTAAGCGTAAAAACCGCAAGGGACGAAAAGTTCACGGCCAGTGGGTTTTCGGCGGTGTGGAGAGAGGCGATCCTACTAATTTCTTCCTGGTGCCGGTGGAAAAGAGGAACGCCGCGACTTTAGTAAAATGTATTCGTGAATGGATTGTGCCGGGCACGACGATAATTTCAGACTGTTGGCGAGGTTACAGTAACTTGGACATGCACGGCTATCGCCACCTGCAAGTAAATCACCGGAAGGAATTTGTGTGCAGTGAAAAGAGTGGAATAGTTAACACCCGAAACAAACTAAAGCTGAGGCAAGGCGAATCTTTAAGAGTGCACACACAAAACATCGAACGGAGTTGGTGTTCGGTGAGGTATAGCATTCCGTGTTTTGGCAGACGGGAAAAGTCGTGGACCGGCTACTTGGCAGAATACATTTGGAAAAAGAACCACCCATACGGACAACGACTGCACTCGTTTCTAATCCATGCAGCTGCAATGCACGAGGAGACTCGTCACGAAGGAGACAGCGGTGATGAAGGCAGTTCTCTCAAAAGGTAAAACTAACGCTTTGCATTTGTAGAAAAATATAAACTAATTAACGAAAAGTACTTTTTTTTTTTTTTTCATTTTCCGATACGGGCAATAATGGCTAGTGAAAGAAAAAGTGTGCCTGAGTAGCTGTGTGTGTCAATTTAAAGTGAGAATATGCAATAGGAAATTTTTAGCAAGTCACTTCTCCGCAATGGGATAGGCCCCGAGAAGCTAATGGCCAAAAAATTACCATCTTCCAGTAAACATTTTTAAAGTGTTTGAATGGCTTGATGTTTGGTAGTAAGAAGGAGGTCCAAATTGGCACTCCCTTGCCAATATATATCGCCTCCATAACAACACAAAAGAGCCATCTCACCGCTCGTGATTACTAATTGTTTAAAGTTTTAAATGAATTAGTTGGTTTAGTTTTCATGTTTTAAAGTGTTTGAATGGCTTGCTGTGTGTGTGTTTGTGTCAATTTAAAGTGAGAATGGCAGTAGTTGGTTTTCATGTTTAATATGTTAAAGTGTTTGAATGGCTTGATGTTTGGTGGTAAGAAGGAGGTCCAAATCGGTACTCCCTTGCCAATATATATATCCTCCATAACAACATGAAATAACAATCTCACAACTCATGATTACTAATGGCTTAAAGTTTAAAATTAATTAGTTGGTTTAGTTTTCATGTTTAATGGCTTGCTGTGTGTGTGTTTGTGTCAATTTAAAGTGAGAACACACAATAGGAAATTTTTAGCAAGTCACTTCTCCGCAATAGGATAGGCCCCGAGAAGCTAATGTCTAAAAAACTACCAACTTCTAGTAAACATTTTTAAAGTGTTTAAATAGCTTGCTGTTTGCATCAGTTTAAAGTTAAGTGACTTATTTAAAATTAAAGTGTGAATTACTCACTGTTTGCTATGTCTGTTTAAATTGGAAATGAGTAGCTATTTATATCAGTTTAAAGTTGGTTAAATTACTTGTGCCTAAAATGACTTGTTATGTTTTAGTCAGCTTAAAGTGTAAACGAGTTAATACATCGTTAAAATGAAAATTACTTGCAATGGCTTGCAGTTTTGTACGAGAGAGGAAAAAAGTATTACATGTGTTTGTTCCTTCTCCAAGGAAAAAGCAAGAACAATAAATCTATTCAAAAGAAAGAAACTACTTACGTTTTATAAATGGATTAAAAAACAAATCACTAAACACACACACACACAGAATTTAAATAACATTTATTCAAAAACCACACACAAAATCAAATTTTTACATTTATATACATGTTTAATAAAGTTGGAGATTCTAGGATATATTAGCTGGCTGTCCATTTTTTAGCTGCGGTACACTGCCTACATCCAGCAGTAGGTAATCTTCAGTTATGTTGTCGCATCCCGAGCCGCGAAAGGGTGATGTCTAGGAGCCCTGGAAGAGTACCCATCTCGCCGAGTTCCATTTGGAGTACCCAAGTTCGAGCCAATTGTTCCATTTAACAATCAGAAAACATACAATGATGGGTGCGGTTTACTTCTTTACTGTAGGCCGAAGCATATTAAACAAAAATTCGTTCATTGGCCTACAAGCCTCGCAGCCCATCACTGTATCGCTCTCCTTCGGCAATACAATTCCATATTTTTTTGCTCTCATCATATCACACCTCGTCAATATCACCATGGGTGATATTGACGAGGAAACCTCGGTTCGATTTCGTCCCAATTACAGCGATTGCATTGTTCATAGTCTCCAAAGCACACGGTGCACTTGCTAGAGGTTGACATATCGGCTTGATACAGTCAGTACAACTATGGTGCATCGACGTCCATGCCGAAGCTTATAAGCCAGTCGTCAGAAAATAAATGGATAAAACAAAACTATATATATATTCATTATCAGATACAAGCAAGGATGAGTGAAAATAAAAATATACACGAGTCGCTATTTGCCTCAGTTTAAAGTGCGAATGAATTATTTAATTGTTTTGTGTGGTGTCTATTTAAAAGTGTGTAGGGTGTCTGTGACAATAGCTCATTTAAAATTAAAGTGAGATTGGCTTGCTATGTGCAGTAAGAGGGAGGTCTTTGTGTAGAGTTTAAAATGACTTGATGTTTGCATCAGTTCAAAGTGTTTGAATGGCTTGCTGCGTGTGTGTCAATTTAAAATAAAGTTTAAAATGAATTAGTTGGTTTTCATGTTTAAAATGAATTAGTTGGTTTAGTTTTAAAGTGTTTGAATTTAGAATCGAATACATAATAGGAAATTTTAAAATGACAATGGCTTGCTGTGTGTGTCAATTTAAAGTGAGAATGGCAGTCGTCGTGATTACTAGTTGTTTAGAGTTTAAAATGAATTAATTGTTTAAAGTTTAAAATGAATTAGTTGGTTTAGGATTGAATATGTAATAGGAAATTTTTAACAAGTCACTTTCCGCAATGGGATAGGCCTCGAGGAACTATTGGGAAAAATAAATAACATTAAAATGAATTAGTTGGTTTAGTTTTCATGTTTAAAATGGTTTGAATAGCTTGCTGTTTGGTATATATTCAACTTTTTGTACCTAACTGGGAATCTCACAACTGGTTTAGTTTAGAGAATAAACAGTAGTTGGTTTTAACAGTAAAAAATTAAAGTGCGAAAGGTAACTTAGCATTTGTACAAAAAAGTAAACAGATAAACGAAAAGTATATATATATATATATTTTTTTTTCATTTTAAGTTACATATGTCAAATTATTCGCCTCGCTATCTCGGTGTATCCACTTGCCGAAATTATTTTTTCTTTCTGAAAACAAAAAAAAATTCAATTTTATGTACAGATGTTTTTTTTCCGCCTGGGTAATGTGACACGATCGGCCGCTACAAACACTCACTTTGGCTTTCTGATGATAAGCTCGTTCGAACTCATAATTTTTGACATTGGGTCGTATGTCACATACGACCCATCATCCCAATTCTCTTCCGAACAGGAGGGTGTAGAAGGAGGAGGAGGGGGAGGGGGAGACGAGGGCGAAGAAGATTCTACAGCTGCAGGTAATGGAGATCCTGTAGTTTTTGTTGCCATCTCCACATCTGCCCTACATTTATATAGATGCCTCTCCATTCGCGATTGCAAAATCTTATGCGATCGCTTAAGAGGGCACTGTATGAAGGGGTCTTGTGGGTCCTCGTACATATTTCACCTGAAATGCAAAACCATCGTGAACCACTATACCAGCCGATTGTAGCTATAAAAATAACCTCGCTTAAAATAAAGAAAAAGTGTATACATTACCTATGTTGGTAAGAGTTCCTTTTGTTGATCGAATGATGATCCATCGGTAGTTTTTCTGCGGCCAGCGTCCAATATATATACCCCTAGACATGGCAAACAAAGCTATTGCTTTCTACTTTTGTAATCCATTTGGTAAATAAAAAAAGGAGGGGTTAAGCTTATGGAGGCCTTGGAAGAGCCTTACACAACACTCACGAGTGCAGCAGAGACGTGGTATATTATTTTTAAGTTTGTGAAGCCTGTGTCGTTTGCTGTTGACATCATCGACATATTTAAATCGCGACTACAAAGGTGTGGATTGCATAACATTCATCAAAAACGAAAAAAACTAAAGATCCTTGCACAACACCGACGAGTATGATCATCAGTTTAAAGTTGGGTGACTTGCGGTGTGTAATGTCAGTTTAAAGAGTGAATGTCTGTTTATTTAATTGCGCAATACATTGGTAGCACAAGTGAGGTACAAATCGGTACCCCCTTGCCAATTTATATTCAATTTTGTGTACTTGACTAGAAATCTCACAAGTGGTTTAGTTTAAAATCACAATGGCTCATTTAAAATTAAAGTGTGATTGACTTGCGGTGTGCGGTGTCTGTTTAAAATGATAATGAGTAGTTACTTGCGTCAGTTTAAAGTTTAAATGAGCAGTTGTTTTAATTTGTAAAACTAGGATGGCTGAGTGCAAACTTGCAATTGCAATACCGAGCCAATATTCACAAAGTGTTGCACAACTTCCAAATAAAGCTAACAATACGAACGAGCCACAACCCAGTGCAATTTAATAAGCCTGTGATTTCATGTTGGCATCACCAACCTACTTCTCAAGTGCAGAGGTGTGACGGCCATGGAGGAGCTATAAAATCTACATAACTTTAAAATAAAGTGAACAATACGAACGAGCGCCAAGACTGTGCATTTTAATAAGCCTGTAACTTCCTGTTGGCATCACCAACCTACTTCAACCTCTAGTAGAGAGGCGTGACAGCCATGGAGTGGCTATACTATTTACAACCTTCACATATAGCGAACAATACGAACAGCCTCGCGAGTGCAAAGAGAGGTGAGTTACATAGCAGTATTTCCAGCCTTCCTCGTGACATACTAACACTTGTGGACACCTTGGAGTTGCACAACGTTCATTAAAAAGAACAAAACGAACGAGACTCAAGCTTGTGCATTTTAATAAGCCTGTGATTTCATGTTGGCATCACCAACCTAATTAAATCTCGAGTACAGAAGCGTGAAGGCCTTGGAGGGGGGCTATAAAATCTACACAACTTTCAAATAAAACGAACAAAACTAAACAACCTTGCGAGTGCAAAGAGAGACGAGTTACATAGCAGTATTTCCAGCCTTCCTCGTGACAAACTAACATTTGTGGACACCTTGGAGTTGCACAATATTAATTAAAAATAACAAAACGAAAGATCTCTGCACAAACTCATGATTCCGAGGCATTGATACATGAAATGCATAAATTATAATCCCTCACTGTAAGCCAGTGAAGCTTTTAGAGTTTCCATGTCTTGATTATTTTTTTTTTTTTAACTCATTATTATTTACACAACTCATTTCACTAGCTGGTTTTGGATTTACAATGTAAATGAATCGGTGTTGGGTACACAATAGGAAAATTTTAACAAGTCACTTCCGCACGGGGATACGCCCAGGGAAACAAATGGAAAAGTGACCAATTGTTCCGTTTTAAGTTTGGATACGCCACAGGAGACAATTAGGTATTTTTCTAAATGTTTTTAAAAGATAAATGAATACGTGAATCGAAACAAATTAGGCTTGGTGGCAATTTCCACCTGTCGGTTTGGATATGCAAACCCACCACTTTTCATTTAAGGTCGTTTTTCATGTGGATACGCACAAAGAAACTTTTGGTAAAAACCAGGTAATTACAGGCCGGCTGGATACACAGGGAGAAATTTTGCATTTGTTTTGACCTTCTCAGGACTTATGTTGGATACGAAATCGACGACTTTTTGGGTGGGTTTTATGTATCATTGGATACGTAATATAATGTTTTTTTGGTGATTTGGATATGCTATACGAAATAATCACCAACATTTTAAACCTGTAGTATAAGTACAGTGGGAGCCCTCAGTGTGGTGTAACCCATCTAAAATGATTGAGACAGTTTGAGCTTTAAACACAGACAAGGAACAGTTGCAACTCCCTAATGGTAACGCTGCAATGATTCCCAAGAACTGATTTTTCAGGCATACTTTCTGTTTGCTTTATCCTGATCAGTTCTCTCAAAAATTAATTAGTTGCTGAGTATTAAAACCATTAGTCTTAGCACACACAGTAAACATCCTTCGGAAGAATACCATACATAAAAAATTAACATTAATTTTAGCGGTTGAGTTGAGAGATTTGGGAGGCTCTTAACAATGAGGTTTTGAGAGCCGATGAGAGTGATTGCAAAGCTTTTATTATAAGGAGCGTGTACTATTGTGGGCTTGTAGTTGCCAAACGGGGGAAATAGGGGGTGGGAGAGGTGTTCTAGGTGCCGTGGTGGGTCGGGATGTCACTAAGGGATTTTGGGTAGCGAATACTTCTAATGCATGCAAAGGTAAGATGAGATCTGAGGTGAGACTGGGCAGCAATAATTAGGTAACGATGCTCACGAGAGAAAGAGATAGTTCGAGGGGATAATACTGATTTGAGTGACTCAGAAGTAGTGGGTGACATGAAGTAGGCGTGTGGAAACTCGGGATGTGGGAACTGAAACAAGAAATTAACGGGTAGGGTGAATGTTGGATTTGGTTCTTAAACGGCACATATGATGTGGAAGAGTTGGTGAAACAAAATCGCAGAAGATTGCAAAGTACTATCAACCTGTAAAATATCCTGTGATTCAGCAGAGGCGAAGCACATCAATGGAGCTGAGGTGGGTTCGGAGGCTGTGAAAATAGGATATGAAAAAGCCAGAGGAGGCCTCGATGAGCTCAATATGATGGATCCTAACGAATAAAGTTTTATGAACGTGTTACGAAATTTTTGTTAAGCTTCCTTCATTTCGGGCGGCCGTAGCTGTGGAGAAACCAATCGTGGACTGAGCAGCTTTTGCGGATACCAAAATATCTAGGTTTTTTTTTCTGCGTTTGGTTCCAGTGGTTTGGAGTCTAGTGATTTTCCCAAAACATAATGAAGTTGATCGTGAGCCGCAATTAAAATCTACGCGGAAGATCTGCTATTTAATCAAACATCTGCTTGCGTTAACAAGGCAAGTAATATCTATCTCGCAGTGAATACGATCCCCTGGGACGTTGGTGCGTTGGGTGAGGGGGGTGGGGGGAGGGGTCATATTTCATTCCCTCACTCCCTGTGGAATTATAAAGGATACATTAAAAAAGAAGAAATATTGTTTAGAGATTAGGTAAATAAAACGTTATAATAAAACAATAAAAATTATCAAAGAAAAATGCAGGTGTCTACATATAATGTTGTCCTTCAGCTGACAAAATTTTATAGGTGCTCTTTTACCAATAAAGCTTCCAAACCACCCCAAAAAAATTTATTTCGACCTACGCCACTAGATCCATTATACGTGCCATAAATAATATCTACAGATACTCTTGCAATACATTAAGGTGAAAACAGTGGAATTGGTTTAGGAATGTAAATGTGTTAAGCCCCTGTCACACTTTCAAATTTTCGCCTTCAACTATATTTGACAATACATTTGAAGACAAAATATGGCTATAAAATTTTTACTTCCAACAAATTTATTAAATAATCTTGAATGCGTTTGAAAATGTGTCACACTGTCAAATTTTTTACTGGGAAAACATAAATTTAATTATTACTTAAAAATTATTGTCATGGTGAAATATAGCTTTTATTTTTCTATGTAGTCCATTACAGGAAGAAATGTAACGAATGTTGTAATTTATTTTCGCTACTTCACTAAATTCAAATTTTATTTATCAGACATATTTGCCTCTAAGTTCGTATTATAATTTGCGAAATTCACTTAAAATAGCATTAATACCCAGACAGCTTCTACATACATTAATAATCTTCATAACCTACTTAGTTTTCAGCAATTGTTCATTATTTTAAAGTTTCTTGACATCCATTTTTTCGTGCACGATTCTGATTGGCTGAGACCGTCAAAAATCAAAGAAATTTTAGAACCGGTCCAATCTTCAAATGTCTGATGGAAACTGAAGCCATCCAACTTTCTCAGACAAATATGGCGGCGTTTATGACGTTTCGATGACGTCATAACGGTCCAACTTTATTTGACCAAACATATTGGAAGCAGTTTTAACGGAAAAATTTGACAGCGAGACAGGGGCTTTAAGCAATCTCGTACTCTTTTGAGTATAAAACAAGAAATATTCACTTCGGTATCCATACATTTAAAAGTTACGTACTCTCAATACAAGGTCGAGGCATCGAACTATTTTTCTTAATTGGTTGCCAACTTAACTGGGAGCCCGCATGCCGGTGCGTACTGTAGCATGTAATATGTAGATGTGGGCAGTGATTTTTTTTATTTTCAAATATTGATTTCAAAAGTGCTCACTTCACCGTGAGCATACTTGAGCTGTATTCCCGTGTGGGTGGAAGGCAGAGATGATGGAATGTGTGGATGCCGCAACAGCGTTATTAGGCGATATTTTTAGAACAGCTGTGAGGAGCAGTGAGCCACTTAAAGCACGTTGTGCTTGTGGTAGACCTTTCACCGGCTCGTGGCTTCGACCGCCATCTGCCACGACTATTACTTGGCGGCGTAGGTGTTATAGTCTATTCGCGGGGTTTTCGCACTTTTTTAATCAAACCTTTGAAAAATAACCCCATATATGACGTCATAGGTCGTTTCATAAAATGTGTATCACAAGCAGCTTCTGTTAACTTAAAATTATCTTATTTTTGCTTGAATTTAGCTTTTACTCATATTTTATATATACATTTCAACATTTATTTATAATTAATGCGAATAAAAACAGGGAGAAAACAGGAGTGTTGGTAATACCTAGTAAGAAACAGTTTTCATGCAAAATGTTATTGAAGTGAGCGTGCGCGATTGCGGTGCGCTGTCCCTTTGGTGTCATTTTCTAGACTTGGTTAAGCTCTGTTTGCACGAGGCGGAGGAATATGATGAAAGTAGAACTTCAGCAGGGATTCACAAAAGTTGGAAGTAACCGTGAATTGACTATAATCAGAGCATCGTGAACTCCGTTACGGTTATCTGTGCCGACACCTCCAACACCATTTGCTGCAACGGTGCAAGACGGACGTAATTTTTTTAGGAAGTTCCCACGTTTTATTTTTATCGTTACGTGTTTATGTCTTCGCTTCTTGATGGTAGCCTAACACAGGGGAAGGGAGGGAAAACATATTTAATATTAAATTAAACCTAAGCTGTCCGCTGTATAAAAGGTTCGGCCGTTTGGCACTGATGGCATTTCCATCGTGTAATTAAGTATTTTTTGTTCAGTATATTTTAATTTACATTAAAATGCAGCGCAATTTCCTCGTGCCTGGAAAAGCGTTTACGTAAAGCGTGGTTCTAAAACTAAAAAGCCGTAAAGAAAAGCAGATTACCTTTCTGCTTATATATTGCCAGTGCTATCCAAAATACTTGAATACATCGGGCTAGATACAATGAAATCCTATTTATATGCTGATAAACTCGTCGAATATACGTCTCTTTCGTGCCGGCCACAGTACTAACACTGCATTTGTGAACTGATAGAAAACAACTTTGCGCTTTGACACACTTTTAGATTATACTGAAGCTTTCGATAATGTGAATTATAACGTCTTGCTAAGTAAACTTGTATGCAGTTTTAATTTCACACCAAAAATTGAGGTTGTTTTATTTGTCATACATAATCAATGCCAATTTACATTTTGACTGATATAGCCTATAATGACGGAGTTCAAGTATCACAGGGCTCTGTGCTTGGTCCTGTTCATTTCTCTTTGTATATTAGCGACCTAATTAAATCGCTTAAATGCCGATGATCTGCAGCTATAATCTTCGTTTCCTAGCACTTATTATGCTAAAAATGTTATTGAGTTTATCATGGACCTTGAAGCCTTCTGTATGTAATCTACTGAACACGGAATTGTTACAATAAATCCATATAAATTGCAATATTTGTTTTGTAGCAGTTCCTCGTTATTAAAATCTCTCGCGGCTGAACTTCCAAAAATCGAAATAAACTTTATTTTTAAAAAAAATTGTTTCGCACCTTGAAAAGCACATTAAATTGGCCATAGCATGTTTTATAGGATAGTTCAAAAGGTACTTACCACCTGTCGTTCAATGAAACGTCTCAAAAACCAACTATGTGAGTATATTAAGAATATCCTGTGAAGGTATTACTATTATTATTTTTCGTTTTGTGACTACTGTGATCTAGTTAACGATGATATCACCTACAAACCAGCAAATTGACAGAAGAATTAAAAATTTTATGTATCCTTCTTTGATCTTAAATCACGAGATCACGTCTCTCCTTAGCACGAAAATATATCAAGGCTACGAATATGTAAAAGTCGGAAACTGCACAACTTTATCTTTATTTATATTACGAATGGAAGCTAGTAACATATAGGCAACATCAATTAAGATTCCCCTGGCTGTAAAAGGAAGCCATATGAGGTATACGATAACAAAGCAAAATTATTAGAAAAAAAAGATCGAACGTGAAATTGAATTTTACACAAACATATCAGTATAAAAAGCGATGGACTAGAAACCATAATGAAAATAAATATAATAGGTTCCCGAAACTTGCCTGGAAGTATAAACCAAAAGGAAGATGATATTCAGCTATACCCAGGATGGGACATTCCTGGACCAGAATATGCCGTACGGCATAATCCGTCTCAAATCGTTCCGCAAAATATCACTGACCATATTCATAACCTTACAGGCGCCTCGCTGGTGTAGTGTTCAAACTACTTTCCCCCTAATAGTGGGAATCAGATTACATTCGCGGCTGGCAAAAACCCAGATTTTCGTATGTGAGAAACATGGAGGACGTTGCCGTTGTTCGAGGTGTTTTCTCTAGATACTCCCGTTTCCCCCTACCAACTAATTCCGATGTTGTACCACCTACACCTCACTACAGCCTGAAGATCTCAGCAATTAAGAATGTTCAAGAGACAAACATTATTTTATACACTTTTTGCCAGTTAAATACTTTTTCCTTGTGATATAAAACAATGGGCTGAAAAAAGACAATCAAAAAATAAACTTTTCAAATGCGAATGAAACCGGTTTTAATAATTAATTATATATATTTTTCTTATAATCTTTATAACGAAGGAAATTAATATTTTGGTCTACATTCCCAAATAATTGTTAAAATAATTAAAATGTCATGAAAAAAATTCTTGGAAATTTGTTATGCAGTTTGCTTGCATTCCTTTTTAAAATTTTGAGATAAAATATAATGTCGAAATTGTTTGAAGTGAAACCCTTGGGTCTATCACAGGTGAAACAAGCGTCGGATTTTAAATAAATTGCAACTCGCCACGCCTATGACTGGAACAAGCACTCTAGCTGAAATCTAACTTTGTGTTCAAATAACGTTCTGAAATTTGTACCAATAAAGATTTCTAGTTAAAATTCTCACATTAATGCTAAAAACACACACGATTAATATTACGTTTCAAATAATTTGGCTTATTTGACGAGTTATTTCTTGACTTGACAGCATGTCACGAAACCGTACAACGTTCTCGAAATAAAAAACATGTGGCTCTTGAATAACTTTATGAGAGTGTGGGGCGTAAATTATCTCCAAATACGTCAATTTAAAATTCACAGATTTTCGGTAACCCAGATTGAAAAACGAAAAACAGACAACCCTAAACAAGAGCTTTTGCCAACTTCGAAAGCAAACCATTTGCCCACGCCGTTATATTAATTTTGCATGATGTCTTGCGTTGTAGCAGTACACAAATATTTACGGCGTAAAAAATATCTCAGTAGAAATGTAGCGCTCTGGTTAAGTACTTGCTCACAAATATAGTAAAAACAGTTATGTAGGATTTACCTATCTTGGGTTATCTCTATTGGTTTCCATTTATTTGTAGAATACGATTGACATTTGCAGCGGTACTTTATGTCATACCACGTACTTCTAGAGTATCGCCCATGCACACCCGCACACACACATTACCTTGGCATTTTGAGGATCACCCGTCTGTTGCTGTAGAAATATTTGTCAGCTACTAACGATATTTTTGCAGTTACATTTAACGGATCTCGGAGACCCGATCTTGCTCCATCTTTCTGACGAGCACAGCGTGGCGACCGCAGGAACGTCCGTCAGCCACAGTCTACGACTTCCGCACGAGCGTCTCCGTCTCCCGCGGCAGGAAGATCTGTCGACGACTGACGGTGCGATCCGCGGAGACATCGGCTTCTGCCGAGTACTCGTTCAAGCGTGCCATGAATTAATGAAGTTGGTGACCTTGGCGCAAATCGTTCTTCGCAAGCCATCGAGACTTGGAAACTCTCTATCTTTTATTTACTTTAATCTATAACGTCACCAGACTTCAAATTTTTGAAAGCCAACTTATAAAATGTAAATTTAGAAATGAGTGAGTAAATCTAAAGTTCTTAATTGGAAACCTATTAATTCAACCTTTAAAATATAAAAAATTGTTCTCAGCTTTATACATTTTAATGAGAACACTTTCAGTAATGTAGGAAACGAATTCGGTGAAGTACTTTCTTGTGCTAAAGTCTCGTTAACATTTAATTTTTAAATTTTTATTCCTGAAGTTGGTATCTTTTCTTGTAATGGTAAAATGTCTGGGTTTCTAACAACTTCTGGTGATAAACGTGTTTTCACATAAAAGACCCTCGCAAGTGTCAATTTTACATTCCTTGGAAGGATACAATGTATGTTGAAAAAATTAACTAAGGAGGACTTTCAAAACTGTCCAGTTGACTATGGACAGACTACTCTAGTTATTTGCTTAAGCGGAAGAGCCACAAAATTCATTTCAATAATAAAAGCTTATAACTAACAGATCGCTTCTAAAAAGTTAAATGGGTACAAAAGGCTTTTATTATGACTGCCGAATTATCTTTTGCATCAATGCGCACACAACCGGCTGCTTAAGTGTGTTTTCATGACGGACTGCGAAAGTAAAGCGTATTCTGTATGTGTATGCAAAGAAGTGCATGTAAACATATCAATGCAAACACAGATGCGTACGAAACGAATAACAGTACACGCAGATATGCAAGGTCACGTTACTTGTAAAATGAAACAAACTGGCCATGTACATACTTTACTGTTTTTTTCTTTTGGGAATAACTGTTGACAGTTTTCACTTTACTCAAGGGCTTCCGCTATGGGCAGTTATTATTTTTATAACTGATTCGTTCCCTACAGAACCAATCGTTTCATCAAAATACATGTTTATAGCAAAGCAATTTAAAGGTTCATATAACGTTTACCAGCAGTGAATCTCATAGTTTTAGCTGTGATTTTAGTATACTTTGTGTCATCTCACGTTCAACAGTGCTACTTGCGTTTTAAGTCAGAGGCAACATAGATGATAATGTGGCGCTGTGCCATAAACACTTAGCATTTCTTAGTACTACAAAAGAAAAATTCTTGAATTATTTTTTAAAATTCAGAAATTTAACTGTTTTGTTTTAGAACATGTTTTAAAAATTTTAAAGTCCTTGGTGTTGTTCATATATTCTACGTGTGCATGGTTATATCTGCAGTGCAAACTCAGACATTAACTTATGTCGAGTTTTTGAAGTGAATACGTCTTTAAATTTGCAAAAAAGTGGGCAATCCAGAAAATCTAATGATAACAAAATCGGGGGATCAGTTTGGCATTGCAGCTCCGAATCTATCGTATACTTAAAAATTCAATTACACCACTCCATTGCCAAAGGATCAAAGAATCTGTTGCGTTGAGTGAGGACTGCAAAGCATTGCGCGCGGCGAGGATGGAGGCACCGCCATTTTGAGTTCGTTTCGCCACGTCTCACAATTTCCGCGTTGTATAACTTTAGACGCGGAGTAGCTACGACGCTCGTTTGAGTTTTAATCAACAGCTCTCGTCGAGATCAATCGATTGAGTGTATAATACATTTTTGTTCCGTGATTATTGTGGAATTGTATTATTTGAAAGTAAAAAAAAAATTAAAACTTAACACAATGTCAGTCTATACTCATAAAAAATCCAAGTCGAAATACAAAAATCGTATACGGTTAGAAAGAGCATCTCAAGAGCAATCCAGTGATACCCATGAAACCCCATACGATCGAGTGAAGCGGTGCCGGGAACGTAAAAACGTAGACGTATTCACGCAAAACAAACGGTCGTGTCCCCGACACAGCTACACCCATTGTTTTTCCTTTTTTTTTTTTTTTTTTTNATTTTCTTATTTGACGATCATGCAGCCATTATCAAGATAAGTTGAGAGATTTGGGTGACTGTTAACAACGAGGTTTTGAGAGCCAAAGCAGCCATTACTATTATGTACAACTATGGGGTTATAATTACTGATTATCTTTCAGATTTCTCCTTTTAATGACATAGTGCACGTGAATTCTACAATACATGTACATTAGTTACATACTTATATATTCAATAACAATTTATGAAGTTCTGAAGCATCTTCTGAAGCTGTGGGCCCTGCTTAGGAATGCAGCAATGTTGCTCTGTTAACGTCTTTGCTCGCAACATACCCAAGCTCAAGCAACACATAAGATAATGGTTTTTACAGAGTATACAGCAAAACGGTTTTGAAGGGAGTTTGTAAAAGGCTCGTAAGTTTTTTTTTTTTGCGTAGTAAGTAACTTTGGAATTTATAATATAATTGAAAAACTAATTTCAATACATTTTGACTGTGTTACGTTGTATATATATATTATGTGTTAATCGGTCGTAAGTAATCACTGTTGTTTGAGTAAAAGGTACAAAGTGAAGGTACACTATTTATGTGCACAATCCATAATGTGAACAAAATTACAATAATTTACCTTGGTAATCACTTGCTGGCCAGAGATACACCAAGTACCTGGGTGGTGGTGAATCCAAATGCTAGACGCAGAATTTGGAATGCGTCGAAAAAAAAACATAAAATGCCCGGTAACGCTCAATATACAGACTTAACTAAGTTTACTTTGTCATAACGGGAGAAGAGTTTCATGAATGGAAGACGACTGATGGAGGAGGAGGAGGAGAGAGAGAGCGAGAGAGAGAGAGAGCTCGAAATAAATAAACAATATAGCCAAAATTTGTTCATTGTACGTCCACTGATAGTATTTCAAGACTTAAATTGTATCCGTAAGGAGCAGAATAACCATGCATGACCATCACATCTGTTAAATTCCAAGTTGTAGCATGTACGGAAATACGACACGTATTCAGGAATCTGTCAGACTAAAATGGTTGGTAACACGTCTCTACTAGAAAACTCAGAACTTAAAGTGAGTTTATAAGAAGCTCCATAATGTCCCAGGAGACAGTATCGTTGCTAAACAGTAGTAAAATTCGTTCGTATTGAAGAACGGTAATTTTGTCACTTATCGCACAGGTAGTGAAACAGATGAGCATCAAACCGAGGCTGAACACGTGCAAAATTATTTTTGGGTTTGTTACAAAGGCAGAAAAAGCAACACTACAGCAAATATGAAAGTTATCCTTACTATATTATAAATGCGAAAGTGTGTTTGTTTGTTTGTCCTTCTTTCATGTTGCAACGGAACAACGGATCGACGTGTTTTTTTGCACAGAGATAGCTGGAGGGCCGGGAAGTGACATAGACTTTTTATCCCGAAAAAATATCTCATTCCCTCAGGGAAAAAATGTATGTCGGTACCATAAGGGGTACCATAACGTGTACTGTAATTATGGTACAGCGTGCCATAACTTAGGTAGTTCGTACGATAATACAAAAATTCGTACCGTAATGGCTCTGCACTATCCAAGTTTACCTTTCGGCCTGGAATGAACATGGTTGGGCCGTACCATTATTGGTTCTGCACGACATATCGTTATTTCGTACGATAATTTTGAAATTCGTACCATAATGGACTCTGCAACACCCAAGATTTCTTTTCGGCCTTGAATTGACGACAAATATGAGAGTGCACCTATACAATGATGTTGATACATGGCATTATGCTGATACACTATTAAAAATTGGAAATGGGCTGTTAGAAACAGATGCCGAGGGCAGTGTGTCATTAACGGGGGGATATTAGTAATTTGGTGCAGAGTGATACGGAACTGATTGCTAGCGTTTACTCAGATCTACAAAGAAATATAAATGACGACCAGTGGCTATGTAAAAGAGCGATTATAGCACTAAAAAATGTCATCGTTAGTGCTTTGTTCTGTGTTTATGATCAGTGTCTGTCTACAAACAAATACCGTTATTTCTCCCTATAATTTTGTTTTTATAACAACGCGAGCAAAGCCGCGGGTAAAAACTAGTAACAAATAAAATTAAAAAATGAAACAGAAAAAGTATTTTGTTAATATTTACCCTGAAACACGCTCTTTGTGTGGTTCTTGCTCGTGACTTATATTTTAAATCTCAGATTTTACAGTATTTGAGATATCTTGCCTTCCTTTAGTTGAATGGAGTCAGTTTTGTGAGGGGTCTGTCTGCCAGTAGTCAGTTGTCTGCTTTAAGTGCGTCCATGAGTTCAAGATGAGCGAAGATAACACGAGGACAAAATACATTTTCACATTAAATTTTTTTTTTTTCGGACAGGGCAGAGATTATAAATTAGCGGCTAGTGAGTCGGTCAAAAGTTTTCTCACCTCGTTTTGTATTTGTTTCGTCAGTGGTGGCTACAGATTACGTTTCTCGCGGATGCCCTGTGACCTGATGTAATTATTGTTCCCATTAAATACTTTCCCCACACTAGCACGCTCTGGTGGACAATACTTAAAACAAGAGCGGTAATGTTAAGGGATTAAGCGATGGTGAATAATTGGCGGGACTAAAGTGTTGGGGTGAGGGGTAACAGAATAAATACTCAATTTCAATGGTACTTTAATTAGCATTAAAACGAAACATGTTTTTTAATCGGTCTTAATAACAGTTTTTATAAAAAATATACATTTCATAGATTATACATGTAGTCGAAGTCCCGCATCATGCATATAGGTATACCGTTAATTGAAAAAACATTTTTTTTTAAAATAGGAATGAAAAATTACATATTTTCCTATGCCTATAAATATGAGTGCCGACAGCTCGCCTGGCGGCGAAATCGAGAAATTAGCACTACCTATGTGTTGAAAATAGATTCCAACATGGAGGCGCCGACAGCACCACCTAAACTTTAAAACATAAACAAATATGGCTGCTGCCTGGTAGCGATATCGATTATTAATAGGCCCACACTAGCGCAACCTAGGTGATCAAAACATCTGGAATTCAAGATGGCAGCCTCCAGCTATGTATAAACAAATGACAAACGAAAAACCAAGATGGCGTCCTCCAGCAATATATATATAAATGATAAACTAAAAAACCAAGATGACCGCACACGATAGAATGAGTACTGATGAGGGGTCTTGGTGGTGAGGGGGACCTCCGGAAATGCAAGTTTTTTAAATAAATTTGTTAATAATTTTTTAATATTTTAAAAAATAATTTTTAATATATTTTAATAATTTTAAAATACATTTTTAGTAAATTATTTATTTTTTTTGGAACTTTTTAAATTTTTTGGAACTAGGGATTTTTGGAGATTTCAAGGTCAAAAGTCACCATGATCAAGGTAAAAGATCAAGGTTACATGGATCCGGAATACCAGACGATATGGCTGCCAGGGGACCGGAATGACAGCATGAACACCAAAGTCGCCATTTTCTCCTCTACTGACATATATGCAAATAAATTAAAATATTTTCCATATGAAACTAAACATTTATGTTTAAATAATATTTTGTGTAATCCACGACACCACATTATGAGTTGTTAACTTACTGTTTACCTGTTTCATGTTTTAAATTGTTAAATCAGTATAATCTATCATTTTTAAGCTAGGATTGATTTTGTACTTAATAAAACAAATAACTTATCAAGTTTTAAATGCCAAAAATAAATAACTGTGAAAAATAAATTGTAAAACCATGCAAACGACAAACTCAACAAAGAAAGTATGCAGCATATACGAGACACATTTAATTAATTTACACCAGCCCTGCATTAGTAACGGTAAAATGAAAACAACAATCTCCATGATCTACTTCCATTCTGAAAGAAAACACGCAAAAAATTGTTCTGAATTGCTGTATCACCTTGATGACAATTTTTTGTATTTGTTTTTTTCAATTGCAGCTGTAGACCTGTTCAGCATATTTGTAGCTAATGTATTACATGCATATTCACACTGAATGCGAAATAACCTTCATTTTTTATATTTATGACAAAGAACATAATTAAAGTTTGTCCTCGTACGGCAAGGTTTCTTAAAGCCGTTACTTTCACTCGAAGACGAGAAACTTAATAGTGTACGATGAGAGAAAACAGCGTGTCGCATTGCTTGCATTATAAGCAAGAGCGTATTCAACCTTCTTAGCTGGAGTATGAAAAGTGTCGCGAAATGAATGCACGCATTTCTTTGTACTTGTGAATTACACGATTCTGCGTACAAAGGATCGTCAAGGAACACGAACTACGTAACATGGCGTAACTACGTAACACGAGGCGACTGGTCGCCGCGATCAGTCGCCATTGCTGAACACAGTACTAAACCGCAGGCGACTAGCTGCCAGCGACTTCGCTGTCTGTTCCCATCAGTTCGTAACATGGCGTCCAGGAACGAGGAAGTTTTGCTGCTCCTGTTACTTCGTAGGAAGAATAAGCGCAGGAGAAGATGTGTATGCATTTGCATCCAATTTTGTGTGCAAGAGTAGAGAGGGGTCTGTACTATAGTTTGTTTGAAGAGCTGTGTGCAGATGGCAAGACATTTTTTAATTATTTCCGTATCTAAAAAAAAAAAAATCGTTTGACGAATTATTACAGTGCGTAAAAGCAGATATCACAGGTACTGAAACATTAATGAGAAAAATTATTCCTCCGTAAGAAAAACTTGCTCTGACTTTAAGGTAAGTAATGAAAGTAATAAATGAAATGCGTGGTATACATGTTTTACTATAGTTTTACTCACACGTACATCTCACCAAACTCACACCTAACATTATAAAACAAAATGGGCTATTTATTTTTAAATCGTAAGTTGACTGACAAGGGACTGCCAAACATGTGAATAATTTATTTTTTATGATATTGATATTTAAATATGTCATATCCTTAGCGGCCGACGCTAAAAATCCCTTAAACCAGGTATAAAGGGGGATTAACCATACAGCATATGCTAGTCCATCAAAAGTGATGATTTACATGTTCTTTACAAAACTTGTAAAACAAATGCGTAATATTCCTTCGCCACAAGAATCGTACGTATATTTTGGTGGACTGATGCCCTTAGTATTTGTTGCGAATGAAGGTTTTGCACATTCCAAATATATATTACGACCATATGCAGGTAAATTTTTGAGTGTGACAAAACTTGTATTCAACTACAGACTGTCTCGCGCACCCAGATTTATTGAATGCACATTTGGAATACTCGCAAACAAATGGTGCATTTTCCATAGACAATTAAATGTGGACCTTACACTTACAGAATACTTAGTTAAAGTGTGCTGTGTGCTACATAACTTCGTCTGACACAGGGATGGAATTCGCATTGAGGATGCTTCGACGGTTGAAGGACTGCTTGATATGTAGTCTTGCTGCAAGACCAACATCAAGATTTGCGAGCAATGTTAGAGACACATTTGCCAACTACTTTGTAAGTTCAGAAGGTGAAGTTCCTTGGCAAATGGAACGTATTTAAGGAAAATATCACAAACCCGTCATTATGAACTACAGTATACTTTTTTCAATGTACGCCAAGTACGTTTGTACTTATGTTCCTTTCAATTTAGCCACAATATTTGTAAGTACTGTTTAAATTGCATTAACTAAAGCACAAACAAAATAAAAACTGCTAATTTTAACATTTGTCATAATGGAGGTAGAAAATACTAAGTATACATTCATATCAGAGTAAATAAAACATAACTGGGGATATAATGAAAGTATTAAATAAACTTACCTTTTCATTTTTATTCTGGAAGTGGTTTTTCATCAAACTCAGGAAATAATTTCGTGATGACATCGTGTCATACATTTATTCTATCCCCTTTTCTCCCATATTCTTATAATGTATTGTTACAAATAGCACTGTTTTTCTCACCTTCGTAAATTAGATCCTAGGTGTTCACTTTTTCGTCAATCAATTTAGCTATAGAACATTTAACGTCATCAAAGTTCGTCACTTTTTTACCTCACTCACATACAAACACGAGTGTCACGCCTCGTGTGTACTCGGGGAGGGGAGTGAGCAGCGTAAACGTGAGTCACCACTCGCCTGTCCTGCCAACCAGTCGCATCGTGTGAAAACGTGTATCTGATTACACGCTCCATAGCCAGTCACGAAAACCACAGTTGGGGCGATCAGTAGCGCTGGCGAGCAACTGCGCGCGACTGTTGCCAACTGAAGAGACTGCAGTCACATCGTGTGAAAACGTGTATCTGATTACACGCTCCGTACCAAGTCGCGACAACTGCAGTTGGGGCGATCAGTAGCGCTGGCAAGCCACTGCGCGTGATTGTTGCCAACTGAAGAGACTGCAGTCGCATCGTGCGAAAACATATATCTGATTACAGGCTCCGTATCCAGTCGCGACAACCGCGGGGTTCCGGGAATTCCCTATTTCCTTACCGCCCACAGCTGCGGCCGGGTGCCACTAGGAGGTTACATACAGCTGATCAGCTGTTGAGACCACAGTCAAGTGAAGGGGTATAGAAATGCCACTATCACAATATAGTCTATTCGTGGTTTCTTCACACTTTTTAAATCAAACCTTTGAAAAGATTACCCCATATACGACGTGTTTGTTTGTTTCTTAAATATGCCGTGTATCACAAGCGTTTTATACTTGCTTAACATAAAACTACCTTATTTTTGATTAAATTGAACTTTTATTTATATTTTATCTGTAAATGACTATATTTTATTTATAATTTATATGAATAATAACAGAGAGGAAATAGGTGTGTTGGTATACCTAGTAAAAAATTGTTTTCATGTAAAATATTATTACACCGAGTGCTCACGAATGCGGTGCGTTGTCCCTTTGGCGTAATTTTCTATATTCGGTTAAGTTTTGTTTGCATTAGGCGGAGGAATGTCCTGGATGTAGAACTTTCGTAGGGCTTCAGAAAAGTTGAAAGTAACCGTGAATGAACCATATCAAATAGAACCAACTAAACAAGCGACATATAGCAGACGGGCCGAAAGTACTACAGGTTTCAAATTGCTATCGAGATTTATGTTTAGTCAACAATGCGATATCGATATGACTCCCGAGCCCATATTCTTGCCTGTTCATATTTATGTTGTGTTATATGACGATGTGTAAATATTTTCGTTCCAATTCCCCCCCCCCCCCNTTTATCAATGTTTGTCCCTCTCCCTATAATTTTCATTACCTGATTTTCTATTCAAAGCAAAAAGCTTGCTGTTGCCCATTATCTTAAACAGTAAATTATAAGTTTTGTGGCAGAAGATTGGAATTCTATAACGAATACTTTCACGAACTTCACAAGTTGATACACAAAACGTCGAATTACGTCACTTATGCAACAAGGTTATATACAAAAATATGATATTACATATTGTACGGAATACCAGCTCATAGAAAAAAATATATAACACGTGGTCACAGTGAGCACGCGTTCGGCAGCCATTACAATAAATTTTTACTGTTGGCAGTACGCACGTACAAAAAAACGCATCAGTGCCGCGATATGTTTGAACGAGCCTAGAACTACTTCGAAAGAAAAATGAAAGTTACTTGTGCTCCTATATTAGTGACACCCCCATGGGTGAGACTACAGCTGAGTTTACAATAGAAAATTAAGCTTTAAATTATGCGTTACAACGTGTACAGAAGAACTGTCAATGTGGTATATTTAGTATTGGTTTACAATTGAACTTAGCAGTTCGTGTGTGGTGATGGGATTTCCTTAAGCTTTAAAATAAATTGTTATATGTTATATCTCGAGCAAAACTTGCGTGGCGATGACCAATCAGAACAGAGCAGTCGGTCTCGTTGGCGGGAAACTGTTATTTACAGTAATGCAAGTATAGGAGATATTAAAACGGCATGTTTATGCACATGTTGACGATTATACACAAACGTTTGTGAAAAAAGCAACACCAAGAAGAATACATGTGATTGAAATGAACTTTATACCACAAATAATATACATGACAATACACATTTTATTAGGATTACAGAACTGTGCACGATATATGTCCTTGCGAATTCAGTATGATGTGAAGCCCCCACATGCTGCCATCAGAGCCCCTAAACGTCAAGGCATGGAATGAAGAAGGACCTGGATATGTTCATGGGAAATTTACCTCCACGCGGTTTGTATAAGAGTTTACAAAGCATCAACAGTCATTGTTGGAGGACCGTGACGAACAAGTCGCTGACCAACCATATCCCAGACATGTCCGATGGCCGACATGTCAGGCGAACGTGCAGGCCAGGGAAGCAGTGGTACCCGTCGTGCATTGAAGAAGGTTAGCACATTCCTCGCCACATGTGGCCGGTCATTGTTCTGTTGAAATATGGCATTCGGAGTTGCCTTTAGGAGATAGCTGTACCTCGGGCTCTAGAACCTCCCTGATGTAGCGGTTGCTGTTCAGATTGCCCTCAGTACGTAGGAGTCGAGATCGCATGTTGTATCCAATGGCGCCCCAAACCATCTCACTTGGCTTTTCCGCTATGCCGCTCCACAATGCAGGCTGCCAGATTGCCGTCACCACGGTAGCGTCTAACACGTATGCGGCTATCACTGTAGGACAGGTTGAGGCGGGACTCGTCTGGAAACACTACATTTTGCCACTCAGCACGCCAACGACGGTGTTCACGTGCCCATTGCAGTCTGCGGCGTTTATGGTGTCTGGACAGTGGGAGCCGACGCAATGTCGTGCGTGCCACCGGTCCAGCCCGCAGCAGACGGCGTCGAACCGTCAACGTAGACAGGTTCCCATCCGTTGTCGTGTTCCAGTGTTGAGCCAACACTGTGGACGAGGCTGTACGGTCCGTTACGGCCATGCCAACAAGATGGCGGTCATCCCGTGCTGTGGTCACATTGCGTGGTCCAGTACCCGCTCGTCGCTGCGTACGGCCCTCTTCCATCCACTGGTTCCACACACTCATCACTGCCGTAGCAGCATGCCCTGTACGAGACGAAATGTCACGGCATGACAAACCCACTTCCCCGGAGACCGATCACACTGCCGAGAAGCAGCGTCGCTCTTGTCGCTCCTCGGCTTCAAAGGCGGGAAAAGTGCTCCAGGTAGGCAGGCGTATGCCTTAATGTATATTCATAGACGTATTCGCTGTTTTAGAATCTGTATACAGTCAGTGCTTTCTCGTGATGCGTGGTGGGAAATGTTCTTTAAACCCGCGAGGAATCAGGTGAAATCTTGGCGTCTGCTACATTTACTTCGGGTCGCGTCAGAGGTTTTCAATTCATCCGATGGCGAATAAATATTGCGTTAGAAAAACCTTTTCGTACCTCGGCTGAGTGTAGATAAATATCCACTTTAATATTCCGTCGCGTGCGACCTCAGACGTTACTGAGAATATTAAAAACCTTTTTACCGGAGTTTCTTAAAGATGAATTTAAATAAAGAGATTAATGCCGGGGGAAAAAAAAAAAGTAACTTTTATAAACATTCTTTGCACCGAACGAGTGAATGCCTTTCGATATTTGAAATATATTTCTACATAAATGAATATTTATGATCGGCAGGGCGAGATGAAATGCATCGGTTTTTCAAGAATGTTGTTTTTGATGAAGTGCTTTTGATAAATAACTTCTGAGTTTCGACGGATCAGTGGTTTGAAATATTAGAATTCTTTATCTACGCTGGTGAGAAAGATGCGTTTTTCCAGATACGCTCATGAGACTGCCAGTAGAATTGAATTATACTTCATTTACGCGTAAGTACACAACATTTTTTTTCAGTTTTAGAAAAGTAGCGTGGCTACAATGTATCGTTCCGCCTAAGCTGTCCTGTCAATGAAGAAAACAGTATTTGTAAACAAATGCTATGATAACTGTAGCATACAGCTAGGTTGCCATTCTAACTTGTTTAATTTTTGTTAAGGCCAAGTTATATAGCTGGGATTCTGTTTATTCTTTTACGGCTGGATGTGTTTTGGAGGGAGCGGGGAGGAACTTCAGTTTGACTTATTTCGTGAGACAGCATTATTTTACGGCTCTTTGCGAGATGGTATAGGCCATTCATGGTAAAGTGAGTACTTTTGAAAGCCCTCTTATTAAAAATAATAGTCAATAAAAATATTTTATTTTAGCGTTAGACGTTAACATCCGAACGCGGTAGAATATACACACCGTTATTTTTTCTTACGCGGTAATATTTATTTTTAAATGCAGTTATGGGATAAAAAAATAGCTGAAAGGGCTCCAAAAGTGCACACTTTACCATGAACAGCCTATATAATTTTGAATTTCATACTATTTTCATGAAACAGTGGAAAATTTTGCTCGTGCGGAAGTAACATTCAAATTATCAATACCTGAAAAGTTTTGTAAAATCACCGAAAGAACAAAACGCGATAAATAAGTTGCTGTTCGTGCTGACGTGAACACACTTGGTACGTAAATATTTTTAGCGAAGTTAACCTCATATTCCTTCAATTTTCCGAACGTCGTGGCAGGGATCCGCCAGCTTGGAATGTAAGAGCATGAAGTGGGAACCAGTTGGGGCGTCGTCGCAGGGGTTTAGGAAAACTCGTAGAAAACACCCTATTTGAATCCAAGATGGCTGCCGGCTCCCCGGAATCGTGGGAGGGACTTGGAAAGACTCGGAGAAAACCTCCTGGCTTGGAATGCAAGAGCATGAAGTATGGACCAGTCGAGGCATCGTGGTAGGGGTTTGGGAAGACTCAGAAAAACCTCTTAGTTTGGAATGCAAGAGCATGATGTCTACGATCTAGTAGGAAGGAATTAAATGATAATTACATTTGGGCAGACTCTGAGAAAACTCCCTAGCTTGGAATGTACGAGCGTGAAGTAGGAACCAGTCGGGGCATCGTGGCAGGGATTTGGGAAGACTCGGAGTGAACCTCCTAGCTTGGAATGCAAGAGCATGCTGTAGGGACCAGTCGGAGTGATGTGGCAGGGATTTGGGAAGACTCAGAGAAAATCTCCCATCTTGGACTGCAAGAGCATGATGTAGGGACTATTCAGGGTGACGTGGCAGGGATTTGTGAAGACTAGGAGAAAACTTTCTAGCTTCGACTGCAAGAGCATGATTTAGGGACTAGTCATGAGGTCAGGGATTTGGGAAGACTCGCAGAAAACCTTATGGAATCCACGAGCATGAAGTAAGGAAATGATTATTTGAAGGAAAATTTTTTGAGAAACAATACATTTTTGAAGAAATGAATTTTTGAAAATAAATTTTTAAAACATTTTTGAAAACATAAAAAAAAATATATTTTTGAAAACAAAAATTAATTTTTGAAAACATATTTAAAATTTTTTTGAAAAAATGTAAAAAAAAAAAAATTAATATTAAAAATTTAAAGTTTTAAAAATATTTTTAAAATTTATTAAAACCTAATATTTTGAGAGCCTCGCGTAGCCAATCAGAGACGAGAGCTTCGCGTACCTAGCGCAAGAGCAGAAAAAATCCGTGATGACGTCACCGACTCCCGCGGACGACGCCAGCAAGTCCCTCGTCCCGGCGCCAGCGCCAGGTGGCGCATAATGCTCCTTTTATAGCTACTGATGTCTATACATGTCGTCTCGAGTCAAGCATAGGTGCGTTACCTTCACACGTACCAGCATGTCTCTTTAAATTATCGCTTCTACCAAATGTTGCGCCGCACATATCGCATGTTAGTATTCTGGAGGTCGGTTTCTTTGAACATTCGCTCTTTTCATGGCGTCGTACATTACAACTTTTACAGAAGATCTTGACACAGTAACAACATTTTTTTCCATGTAATTGTCGAGCAATCGATGTAGGTTTGCATGTAGTCGTACACGACATACACGATTGCACATCGTCAGTAGTTCCCATCTTATTCAAACATATGTGAATTCAAACACTTGTACTACTACTTCACAGTGCAAACTCCACAGTGCAAACTCCACAGTGCTGACTCCTCAGAGCTGACTCCTCAGAGCTGACTCCTCAGTGCTGGCCCCTCATTACAGAGCTTCCGGAGCAGATTGGGAACATGTGGTGCTTATTGTGGTATGTGCGGCGGACACTTCATACAGATGATTTCTCATGTGGCTGAGCATTTTCAGTCGGAGGTGAAAACTCTACCACAGAATCGGCTCTGACGACAATCTTGGGGCGATGATGCAGGTCGTGGCTACATGTTTGTCGAGGTCAATGTCAGGCCTTTGAATTCACAACTCATATTCATGGTATGACGAGAGAACACTTCCAAATCGATGTTCACCTCACAGTGTCAGAACGTCAACTGGCATTTTTCTATATAGTAGAGATTATTTTACAGTAAATGTTCTGCCCACAGAAGCCCTTCTACACAAATAATTTTTTTAATGTAAAAATATGGGTGCACTGTTGGAATACCCACTAGTCGAAAACTAATAAATGTAGTGAATTCGTAATAATTTTATAACGCTAGAAAAGCTATTATTTATGCTGTGCCATTCGAAATTTATTGGATAAACCTTCTTAAATAGGACACATGGACAACATTTATAAATCCAAGATGGCGGGCGTGCACTTATCTCTGTTAACACGCGTAGAACTTTATGTTTTCAACTGTTTTGTTTAATATGAAAATCATTCTGTGACGAATTTACAGAATTCTTCAAACCAGAAAAAAACATTTTTATGCATGGCGAAGGTGAACAGGGCACTGACGATAGTTCGAGACCTACAGAATATTAGTGAAGTTATTCGGTTAAGAATTTTTTTTGTGGTAATGTGGCCAACAGCGAAGCCCACGGCCAAAAACAAAAAACAGGAGACAAACAAATGAAGGATAAAGGAGAAATACTAGACGGGATTACAAAAATACTCTTCTCGGTAGAGGCCCTTCAACCATGGAGGGAAAGAAAGGCCATGGAACAGGGGTTAACAAGGAAAGAGTGGGCCGATCACCTAGGACATCTACCAAGACACCAAATTCTGAAGATCACATTACACTGTACGCAAGGAAAAACCGAGCGAGAACACAAACGAACCGAGGGTCATGAAAAAGTACCGAAGGGAAAGAGACAGGAAAAGTCACACGAAGCCTAAGAAGAGCAGCAGACAACGAACTTCTAACGCCCCAGTGGGACACTCAAAAAGACACATCTCCTTATAAGAGAGTTTGACGAAACGATTCTACAAGACTCTCCCGGTCAAAAGTATAAGTCGAATCTGTTTTTGCGACGGTAATCATATGCGCAATTGTGTCTACCAAAGAGGACAATTTGTCGAAATTAATTTGAGGGACTTCACATACCTCAGCGGGCGGTACCTCTTCAGGTAGAGGAGCACAAACAGGTAAAGAAAGATTGTCGGCAGCATCCGGTTTGAATTGAGCATAATACTCGCGAACATTAAAGGAAGGCGAAACAATGTTGGAAGTCACCGAATGTATTGCCTTATAACAAACAGTAGGTCAATTGGACCCCACAGTGTCCATTTGGGAGTGCCGCGGGTAGCTTTGTGTTGCCAAAGAATACGAAGTCGGGAAGGCCAGAGGTGCTGACGGGGGAGGGAGAACTGATGGTGTAGGCAGAGGTGGATATTGAGCCAATGAGGTGGGAAGGGACATAATTTGTTGCGAAAGTGGTTGTTGTACCGGATGGACCCTGAAGTATGGCTGGACTTTGGCTTTAGCATCAGCATAAGGCAGGTTGTAGTATGCCATGACACGTTTGACCTCTCTTTCAATTTCCCAAACAGGGCAGTGAGCCTTGTCATGCGCCATGTGTTGATCAGAGCAATTCATACATAATGGGGTATCTGCAGTAGTACATTCGGAAATAACATGAGGTTGAGAGCAGGCAGGGCAACTAATATTCTTTGCGCGGCAGTTTTTCTTTGTATGCCCGAAGCGAAAACACCTGAAACACTGTAGAACAGATTGAACCCGAGGTGTAACTTTGAAAAGCTCTTTATATATAATAACTTCATTAAGTAACTGTTGCCCCTCAAAGGTAAGGCTCACCAGGCGGATGGGAAATCGTTCCGATAAGGATCCATTAACGACATATTTGGTTAGCCTCTCTATAGACAAAATCTTGTAATCGCATTCCAAACGTTCGCGAATGCTATCTGTCGACATATCGAGTGGAATGCCATATATAAACCCTTGGCATTGTACCAGACTAGTAGGGATATTTACTGAAACATTCAGTTTAGTGGGTAGTTCTAAGGACATAAATTTATTGGCGGCAAGACCAGTAGGAAAAGTAATTTTCAGTTTCGCTGGGCCTGCTCGTTGGATATGTAATATATCGCGGTTAGGATGGAGTTTGCGACCTAGTGAAATGGGATGGAAATTACCAATATTCTTATCCTGCGACTCAACAAAAACAACAAAAGACCCTGGGCTATCTCGAGGATAGCATAATTGGGGAGGTCTAACCTGTCTCGCAGTATTTAGTGGCTCCATCGAAGAGCCATCATGCCCTATACGATTACTCTTTGCGTGACGACTATCATTATGGGCTTGCCCAAGTGATAATTTTCTCTTATTTGCAGTATGCTCATCTACATCCATCGCTTACCTGCGGTCAATATTTATAAATCACAAAATCGAATTCGACCACATTACAACCACCTAATTCCTTCATACCTTCCACAGCAATCCACAAAACACTCATCACTCCACGACGACTCAGAGACGAATGTTCGGTTAAGAAGAATGCATTTATTTCATTTTAAGAGTTTTGTGTGGATATCAAACACTACCATTACCAGTTGATGAGTAATAGCGTCATGTGATTTTAAAATTATCCTCATTTTATTATGGTTATTTGAATTTTTAAAATTGTTTTACGTTATTCAAACTTGCAATAAATTTGTTTTTGCACACAACTACACTTTGCATCACTTCTAGTTTTTTGCACAAAATACTAAATACGGTTTTACGTTCTTGAGTATCTGCAATCTTACTTAACCCCCTTGGATACGGGTCAGTATAGTACAAACATTTATTGAGGTCTATTACAAACACGGCTCTTGTAGTTTTACAAACGAGTAATTTTGCAAGAGAAATGTTTGTACCGTTACAAATTACAATGTAAATACTGTAGGACTCAGAGTCTTCCAAACCTTTAGTACAAGTAACCTTACTTTCGCTTAAACACAAGCCGCTGCCATCTACTTAAAATTTTTCTTGCAAGTATTCGAACGCAGAGTGCAAGGATAAGTGTCACACAATATATTTTTTCTTAACGATCATTAAATTTTTGGAAATGCACGGCTGCGCACTCTACGCTTCTAGAATGTTCTGATAGCGCTGCAGTCTCTTAGCAATCTGGCAACGCGGCAGATTGATGACGTCATAGACTGGCGAGCGAACGCAGCGAAAAACGCCTCGGCGCGAAGTCAGTTTACGCTGTGCACGTGGTTGAATAAACATGTGCGGTGCTCGGGGAGGATTCCACGTGCTGCGCGAAATCTTCGATCGGACCGGCTCAATTCTGCAGGTGACTAACCACTCGCTGCCACGCCGTGGCACGTCCACGGCGGCGAAGACGCCGACCACGGTAGGAAAAATGTCCTTTTTCACAGTGAAACCATGCTGCGTGTTTTTTTTTTCAGACGTGTTTTTCGGCCCCGAGACTCATCCATCTTAATTATACGTCCTTAAATCTCGTTCAAATTGGTTTAAATATATGATAAAAACAAATGATATTGACAACGAAAGCTTATAACTGTTGGGAGCTTGTCAAGATTTATAAAATCACCCAGACAATGAAACGTTAATGCGCGGGTTTTATTTTTAAATGCTGCAATACCAGCGATGGTTAAGAAACTAAATATGTATGAAATGGTGGCGCAGAGGTAACATCTTGGTTAAATGAACTAGGTGGTAAATTTTGGGCGAGAGTTCAAAACTCCATCGTACGTACTCCTTTTTTTTACTGTTGACTACGGATTACAACTTTACTTTAGAAAGTAACTATAATGCCAAACGTTTACAATTACAATAAAAAATATCCTTATGGCGTCAAATAGTGATCGTACATCAAAAAGCATTAAACTGTTCTAACGGCCAACGGCAATAAAGCAGTCTTAAACAAGTTACCGGCTAGCAACAGTTGTACGAGTGGGGTTTATATTTACTACGAACAATACGCGTATGTGTACACACGCAGAGTGCAAGTACGCTAACCGCTGGCGTGTAATAAGCTGTTGTTGCCGGCTCGTTCAAGACCCAGTACGGCAGGAGGTAACGTGCAGTATCGGCTTTAAGCGGTACTCTGTCTTGTACAAGCTTCAAGGCCTGTTGCACGAGATAGTATGACGGCATTATCACAATAGCGCGATGGGCACAACGCGAAAAAAGTAATTTTCCAGACAGTCAGAATCGAAACTTTTGTAACGTCGACGTGACAAAAATCGCCCGCGCGACACGATTAACGAATAGAAAATATTTCTAATTTATTCGCGTCGCGGGCGCCATCTTTTTGGTGTTACATTTTTTCCGGTATGATAAGCGAAGCAACATATTTTTATGCCCAGGTGTAATTACAACCATATTTTCGCGCTCAGGGTATCAGCGGACATGGAAAGAAATTATTTTTTTACTCTCCAACAACGGAAACATTAATAGCCGTAGTGGCAAGAAACCATAAATAATATTTTTAAATTTTGGTCGCGAGGCGGTAAAACCCAGTGTTCGCATTAAAGCTCCCGCCTACCTGAAGCCTTTTTCCGCGTTCGAGGCCGAGAAGCGCGGGAGTGAAAAAGTCGTTCTTAGCCTTTTTGGAAGACTCTGAACTGGTGTTTCTAATTTACGTGAAGTCTTGAAAGCACTCAACAGCCCTCGTATGAAGTGTTCTTTTCGTAGACGCACGTGCTTCGTAGAAGAACGTGTCCTTGAAACAATGAAACGCAGTTCAAGCGCCAGGTAGGTGGGGGTTTTAACGCGAATGTTTGTTATCGCGTCGTGACCGTCGCGATCCTTGCATTACAAGGCAGCAGTTGGCTTATTGACCATTTCATATAAGCAGGAAACATTTTGACAGAAAGTATGACTAAACCTACACAGTGTGTAAACAGTAAATGCGCTCGTTTCCAAAGCATTGTATAAATGACACACACTAAAGAACTGCAAAACAATGCCGTAGTGCCGTCTCACGAAAGACATTAAAGACATCTTCGCCCTTCTTAACTTGAATAAAATATAGCCCCACACTAACTTAGCCACTGTAAAAATAAAACGGGTTGGAATTGCAACCTAGCTATAATAGCCTACATTTGAGTACTGGACTGAAGTTAGCTAACGACAAGCTTTCAGTGTGTGTCATGAAAGGAAACAAAAGAGGAAAAGGCGAGACAAATATTTGCAGTGGACTCACAGCATTTGTTTACAAACGTAGTTCTCTTCTGTGACAGAACTGTGTCGGAAGGATACATTTGTGGCCGCACTACTTTTCTTCAACTGTCAAAATTTACCCTGCTTACACGAAATTGACAATATTAGCATTTGACACCCTTGGCGGGCGCGCAGATAAAGGCGTGGTTGGTTGTATAATTGAATCCAACTCATAGAGCGCTGCTTGTTAGTAACTTGTGTAAGCCTATTAAGACTAGCACATGTTATTACGTCTATTGGTTTTTTTTTTATGACTAGCTTTTAAAACGGTTTAATACTTTCTGAAAAATATTTAATTTATCATAATGATAATGTGAAGTAACTAGTGTTTTATTTTAAGTGATCGTTAACTTTTTTTTTATCATGTAGGTACTTCCATAGTCATAAGTAAAAAAAAGAAGTGCCCGACGGAGTTTTGAACTCACATTTGATAATAGACGTGGGACTGCGAGAGCGACCGGCACAGCCCTACGAATTCCGAAACTGTATTATTTTATTTGCTGTAAATTGCTATTAGTCATATTGTCAGTTCTGTAGGTGGCTGCCATACTAGGCCGACAGATCGTACACCTAGCGTTAACATTTTTCAAAATTAGGTAATTTCAAATTGTTTACAATATTATCTGTATGCACACAGCATTCCCACGAACAAAAGATGCACGTGTTTTTGCTCAAGACAAAACTCGAAGTAGTTGCGCTAAGTGCTTTCACAATAATGTTGAAACCACCGATTTTGCAAATTACTACCGTATTGACTGTGAAAATTCGCCTATTATTTATAACACTACGCGTACATTTGTTTTATTGCGTCCGTATGAATTTTTTCAATACATAGCAGTACAAAGACATCGGACAAGTTAAATTACAGTATACATAGGACATGTCAAACACATGTCAGATTGCACGCACACATACGTCATAGCTCTTCTTCATGCTGTAGGGCATCATTGTATTACTGAAACAGAAGAAAAAGATAACAAAAAAAAAAAAAACGTGTAGAATGAAACGTTATACAGTAATTTATTATTTTTTGTAGTTTAGATTTATCTACGCTGTGTTGTGGTAATTGATTGAAAAGTTGGCTACCAAGGTAAGAAAGCCCTTTCTGGCCTAGTTTTGAATTAACTACAGCCATGTGTCAGTGTTTTTTTTTATAGTGTCATACTTATGAAAGAACTCATTTTTCTTAAATAAGTGATTGTCCTTTATTTATTTAGTTACTTTAAATTTCATTTTTTCATGTGCGTGTGTATTTTAATTAATTATTTTTTACTTTGTATTGAAAATATCATTACAATTTATATTAATATGACTTTTGCTTTGTATATGTATGTTAGTCTATTTGTAATTTCTCTTACAGAATATTTGAAGGTATGTATGTATTCATTAATTGTCTTATGGTAAAATAATTTTCGTCTTTGGCTGCGTTTTCGTTAAAATGCGGTAATTCACCAGAGAGGCTATACATCAATGAACAATTTTTATACCGCGTTAATTTTGAAGAGACTTTGTGTTACAAAGGTGGTAGTAATGTTGTTTGACAGTGAACCAGCATTTCTTTTGGAATGTCATATTCCAAATATGAGTGTTCCAGCCAGTCTACAAAGGACTACGAAATGGTAACTTTCAACTAGTTGTTTTAATTAGGCTGACAAGTAAAATAAGTCAAATTATAGTATAAAAAGTTTTTACACTGACTCACACATTTATTTTACTAAAACAGAAGAAAATGGGTACGAGAAAAACAGGAACTAGAAATGTGTACAATAATTTGTCATACAGTAATTTATTAACTTTTGTAGTTGTTTTATATATATATCCATCTATGATATAAAATGCACATTCAATAAAAATTTCTTTGAGTTGTTATTGAAAGGTAAGATAGATAGATAAGCTAATTACTTGAAGGCGTGGTAATTTATTGAAAATTTGGCTACCAAGGTAAGAAGGCCCTTTCTGGAATAGTTTTAAATTAACTGGCCTGCTTAAGTCTCATACGAAATGAGTGGCCTGCTTTTATATTAAGACAGGTTTTGTGTTTTAATGGTAATTAATAAATCACCCATATTAGCGCATCGAAATGTTTTCTTACTTTCCAAACATTTGAAACGTTTTAAATCTTGGGTGAAACTAATAAACATTAATACTTGCTCATACTATGCTACTTGTAAGCAAATGCTCCATACAAAGTGAATGAAGTCGGGATTTTTAGTTACTCGGACGAGTACTGACTCAGTTTATTTGGATGGAAAAATTACCTTACTAACACCAATCACAAAATTGCATGCGGACTGTTTTGACCCCAAGCGTCTTTAAACACAAAAAAAAAAAAAATATATACATTGTTAAAAATCTAAAAAAATAAAACAAATAACCCTGACCAGTAAGTTGGATATTGACTTCACCTTATGGGTGAAAATGAAGGAACGACCTCGATCTTCAGCTTCGACTCCTACGAAACTGAGGTCTCGTGGATTTTTTTGATGAAGTTATTCACCCATCGGTTGACCGAACTTCGTCAAACATTGCTTCATGACGTTGCTAGCGACATGTTTTGAGACACTTTTCGTAGCACACATCTTGATTCTAGACATGGTCCACTGCATACATTAAATAAATTTTCGTAGCTCTCGTCATTGTTTGTGGCGTTGTTCACGAAACACTTAGAGAGATGTTATGTAGCTCGCATTTTATTTCACAACTTGGATAGTCAAGTGCTTCGCATATACTCCGATACTACCCGATTCGCTGCGCAATCATAGTGAGCGAGATGTTTTACACGTTCTTCTTAAGTTTAGTGAAAATTGCGGGAAGAGGACCGGAATGAAATTTGTATTATGGGACTTGTTACAAGAATTGGTCGTCGTAGTTTGTTGCCATGAATAACATATATGGGCGGTTGGTTTTCATGGTTCTAGAAAGTTTGACAATTTGTCTCGAATGCACGCATTGGACTTGCCCCTCAGTATCTGACTTACCCAAACAGTCTCGGACTTACCCAAACAGTCTCGGACTTACCCAGAAAGTCTCGGGAATACCCAAACAGTCTCGGGAATACCCAAACAGTCTCGGGCATACCCAAACAGACTCGGGCATACCCTAACAGTCTCTGGCATACCCAAACAGTCTCGGGCATACCCAAACCGTCTAGGGCTCACCCAAACCGTCTAGGGCCTACCCAAACCGTCTAGGGCATACCCAAACCGTCTAGGGCATACCCAAACCGTCTCGGGCTTACCCAAACCGTCTAGGGCTTACCCAAACCGTCTAGGGCTTACCCAAACCGTCTAGGGCTTACTCAAACCGTCTTGGGCATACCTAAACCATCTAGGGCATACCCAAACCGTCTAGGGCATACCCAAACCGTCTCGGGCATACCCAAACCGTCTCGGGCTTACCCAAACAGTCTAGGGCAAGTCCTCAAACAGTCTCGGGCTCGTCAGACCCCAAACAGTCTCGGGAAGTCCCCAAACAGTCTCGGGCTTGTCAGACCCTAAACAGTCTCGGGTAGTCCCCAAACAGTCTCGGGCAATTCCCCAAACAGTCTCGGGCAATTCCCCAAACAGTCTCGGGCAAGTCCTCAAATAGTCTCGGGCAAGTCCCCAAGGGGACGGGACGGGACCCAGTCTGGATGGGGCGGGACCAAGTCTGGATGGGGCGGGACCAAGTCTGGTGAGGGCGGACCCATTCTGGTGAGGGCGGACCCATTCTGGTGAAGGCGGACCCATTCTGTTGAGGAAATATATTTTTTGGTTTTCAGTTTTAATTTTTTATCAATTATTTATATAAAAAATAAAAATTGTAAAACTTAACTACAGTTATAAAAATACATTTGATTAAATCTTGAAAAATTTATTTTTCTAAATGTAATTCTATACCTGCTATACTTGAAAAAGAAATAATATAGATCTAGGAATAATAAAAAACAAATAATCTTATTCCATCTGTTACTTGAAAAAGAAAATAATATTGCACACAGTCTGTCTCCTAATAAAGTTGAATAAAAAGAACCAATGAATTCCACTTCTTTAAAATCTGCAAAGAAAACTGAAAAGGAATGAGAAAGTTTAGAAATGCAAGAAAGAAAATTAAATTATATAGAAGAAACTAAATGTATCCAAGATGAATACGAAACTTTGTTAGAAAAAATAGAAAAATATTGGAAACAGAAGAAGTGATTTATTATTTGACAAAAATGGAAAAATTTAAAAATTATTAGGATTTAGTTTTGTTACATACAATAATTTAAGGCAAAGTTTAGAAATAATTAGTATCACGAGGACGAAGCATTTAAAGAAATTAAAACAAATATAACTAGATTTGAAAGGAAAGTTTCCCAAAAATAGAATACTTTAATGTGTTAGATGTATAAATAGAATAAGATGATTTATACATAAGGAGAAATAAAAAGAAGAGGTCTATATTTTAAACATAGAGGAAATATTTGGAAATGTAAAATAAATATGCTATAAAAGATTGGAAGAATGATTATATCAAATTATAACACATTTCTGTAAAACGTATGGGAAGAGAGGTAGTTTGAAATTTGTAAATATAGAAAATTGTTATTGTTGTAATTATTAGGTAGAAAAAGATATGCAAATTAACAAATATATTTTAATTTAAGGATAAAAATTAGGTTCGATAAGACATAAACAACACGAGATAAGCATAAAGAATAATTATATTTTGTTGTTTGATTATAAATATTTTTGTTGTGTGTGTTTTAAAGTAATATTTACACATTAACTTCTAAAACATAACACTTTTTTGGTATAACTACATAATTTTCTTTAAAATAGCTTACCAAAATAAATTTAATTAAATATAAATTATTTAGTACACTTATAATATACAATAACATAAAATATTTTAATATGCAACAAAAAATAATTTAAAAATCATTTAAATAATATAATTAAGAATATAACAACCTTAAAAACATGATATATAGTATAATCTATAAACTTTTAATATGTAATAAAAAATTAATTTAAAGAGTAGTTAATTTTTTAATTTTTATTATATACTTTTTTAATAATAATGTGTAACTAATATTTTTAATTTTTATTAATTTTCGTTTATATTATATGTAACAAAGAAGAAGGAGATTGTTACTTTATAGATATATTACAAAATTATTACATTCAAAAGTATAAAAGAAATTTATAGGGACCTAAGTGTATATAATCTCAAAGATTTGGTAAGCTATTTTAGAGGCAATAATTTAATTATACCAGACAAGATTAATGTTGTATAAGTTAAATTTGATTAAACAACAATTATAATAAAGATATTCATAATCAAGCAACAAAAATTAATTATTCTTTGTTTATTTGGTGTTCTTTATATCTTATCCAATCTAACTTTTATCTCAAAATTTTAATTAATTTTTTTTATCTTTTACACATTTTTCTTACTAACAGTTAAAACAATACTTTTCTATATTAAAATTTTTAAAAAAAATTTTTATTCCCATGATGTGATTTACAGAAATGTGTTAAAATATAATATAATTATTCTTCCAAGTCTTATAATCTTTTACAATCTATTAATATTATGTTTGCAAATATTTTTTCTATATTTAAATTTTTGATCTGTTTGTTTTCTTTCTCCTGACGTAATGAATCATATTTTTATATTAAATTATTTTATCTTTGGGAAACTCTTACCTGTAAATCTTGTTATACCATTTATTTTTAGTTTTTATAAGTGGCTCGTCCTTGTGATATTAAATCATTTCTAAATTTTGTCTTGAAATACTGTATTTAATAAAATAAATCATTCTTTCTTTCATAATGCTTTTAACTTTAACATATTTTATAAATATATTTTTGAATATAACCTTTTTAAAAATATACTGAATTCCATTTTTTCTGCTAAAACACTAAAATATGTACATTTTCCTTTATCATTCACAACAAATGCAGACATTCTGAATAACTCAGAAATTTGGAAAAATGTTAGCTTTTTGTAAGATAATTTACTAATCCTTTTGTTTCCTTTATTTTTTTCCCCCCCATTTTCTAATAAATATTCATATACTTCTTGGATACATTTAGTTTTTTTATATAAAAAAAACACAGTTTCATTTCTTGGATTTCTAAATTTTCTAAATCGTCGTCTCTTATCTTTATTTGTTGCAAATAAGCAAAATGTATTGGTTTTATTCATTTAAATTTATAGTTAGCTAGTTTGAGTGTAAAATGTTTCCTTTTTCTATCAACAAATGTAGTAATATTTGTTATTAATCCTCGCTCTTCTATATTATTTTTTATCGATTACAGAAAACATAAAATTAGATTTAGAAAAATCAGTTTCTTAAGGGTCATTAAAAATATTTTATCTGGTCATACATTTTTATTATTGTGATTCTTAATTTTCATAAAAATGATGGATAAAGAATTAAAACTGAAAGCAAAAATAATATATTTTGATTTTATTTCAATTTTCCTTATAATAATTTTGTTTTCCTATTGATTTATTAATTATATTATTTCATTAATAAACATGTTGTAATACATTTTTAAAAACAATTCAGCATCCATTTTGCAAATTTCAAGTTAATTTTTCCCACATTACAGATAACGCAACAAAATAACAAAAGGGAATTTTCAAAATATTTTGTTTTATTTTATATTAATTGGAAAAGATTTTTTATTGGTTCGAATTCTCCTCTGATTTTAAAATTTCATTAATAAAAAAATTAAATTTTGCTTCTATTATTGCTATTCCATTTTCTTTAGGTAAGGTAAAATAAAATGGTATTTTATATTTTTTCTTGGAAAATTAAATATCTATAATAGTTTCTTAAGATATTTATGTAATCGAAAATTTATTTGGCATATAAATTTATTATGATTTTTTAACTGTAAATTTATTACTTATCCAATGTAAAAATTTCCAGCAGTATTGTAATTTTTATTATACATTATAATATTTTTTTAATTATCCTTTCATGTTAAAAAAAATATTTATTATATATTTAACTATTTGTTGTTAATTAAACATTTTTAAATTATGTTGTGTTATAATAAACTGTTCTTTATTTAATTATTCTTCTATTTAGGGTAAGTTTTTTAAGTGTGTTCCAGTTTTTATATCTGCATGTTCGATTAAAGAATATCAACGATATATTTGTTTTAATAGTTTATAATATTGACATCATTTTAATTTGTTTTACATCATTTATAATTTTAACAGTGGAATTTAATAAACTTAAAAGTTTAACTTTAACACCATATTTTGCTGAATTAAAATTATAAAATCCAGGTCTAAAAAATTTGTTAAAACTTCCACATGCATCTCTTTTAATTAAAGAGTTTTCCATTCTTTAAATCTTTGTCACAATCCATAAAATAGTTTATTTCTGCTATCATAATAATAATGCAAAAACAGTCGGTTATTGATGTAAATTATTTTTTTTTGTTTATAGAAACTATAACTCTTATTATTGTTATAAGATAAATATTAATTACATTTTCTTGCTAACCACAATCCAAATATTTCGTTGCTTGGATTAATTTTATTTTAAGTAATTTGTGTAAGGAATATTTATATGCAGAGATTTTATTTTCGGCTTCCAGTTATATATTAATGTCACACATACACACACATACACACACACACACACATATATATATATATATATATANGTATAAAACCAACTCGCTTATCCGTGTCTGTCTGTGTATTCGCTTTACTTCTAAACTAATTGATGGATTTTGATGCGATTTTCAACATCGTTTAGAGAATATCTTGAGGAAGATTTTGGTGTATAATACATTTATATTTAATGTAAGGATAGTAGAAAAATTTCAAACCTTTTGTAATCAAGTCGTAAAAAAAAGCTTTTAGGGCGCTTGCATTGCTTGCGCTGACTAAACCATAAGAGATACATCAAATTAATGTAGTACAGAATTGTAACTCTCAAAAAGGTCTACAGAAAGTTCCGCGATAGCATATGTCTATCTGTTAAGGATGACCCACAGCCACCATTTTTGTCTTTCATAGTATCGCTGTAAAAAATAAACTGTTACCAGGCGAAGCTGGGCCGGTTCGCTTATGTATATATATTATATATATATATATATATATATGTATATATGTAGATGTAGATATATATGTATGTATATATGCATATATATAAGCGAACCGGCCCATAATTCTTTGCGACTTAGTTTTCGATATATGTATACATATATGTATATATATCGAAAACTAAGTCGCAAAGAATTTAACTTATAAAAAAAATTACACAAGGGTTTTAAAATTTGTAAAATAAAAATTATATTTTATTGTATTCTATTATAGCATATTATCTTACATTGTATTATAAATTAAAATATTATATTGCATTCCATCAATGTTATAAAAATAAATTTAAATTTAAAAATATGTCGAAACTAATTTTATAAAAATAATAAATAAATGTTTTGAAAATTAATAGTCGAAAATATTTATACAAATTGTTTATAACAATTATTTCGAATAATTGAAAATGTAAAATGAGCTAAAACTTAGTTGCTACAAGTAGTGCGATCTGCAGATTGTAGGTATTTGAGTTTTGTCTAAATATTATTAATAATTTCCTATAAATATTAAACTATTTTACATATATTAAGATATTTATATGTTTTATTAAGATAAAAACAAATTTATTTATATCATTTTTCTTTATCATACATGTTACATATTTTTTTCTTGTTTTCCATATACAATAAAAATATTTTAGGTGACATTTTTGTTCAAATTCATTTTAATTTTGAATTATTATAAATTTACATTCAATGTTATAATTTTATTTTCAAATATTTCTATGTAGTTCCTTTTTACTCTTTGTTACAACTTTTTAATATTTTCGTAAATAATTGTATTTTTGCCAATGTTAGCAATTTGCTCAAAGTTTCTGATATATTAACAGATTGTTAGGTTCTTGATATTTATAGAAAAATATCAAGGTATTTAAGTTCTTGGTATTTTCTGAAGTATTTGATATTTGAACAGATTCTTAGGTTTTAAAAATGTATAGGCAATTATCAAATAGAATTTGGTTGATTGATACTTAGTTAAATATCAAAATGGTGCCAGAAATCTTATTTTATATACTAACATCATCAGTTCTTATAACGAAGCAGCATTCATCATATAACATCAGACATTGCTAGTCTATGGCATTTCGAGTTTCTTTGGCCTGGCACCACAAGAAAGGAATCTGCTGCTGTTGCAGATTTAATAACAGCACACTTAATGAGTGCTGTAGTCAGTGACGTCGGAAAGTGATTTGTGGGCTAATATGAGCCCCAAAACTGGCCAGTATCTTGGAATGGATCGTCATGGAAATACTCTCCATCTGGCGCACAATCCATCAATCCTCTAGACTTGTAGTCGACCTCCTTTTTCCCGAGCCAATCCTCAGTGTGGGAGTGCCTACACGTATCCATTAATCCCAATGTAATCGGTCAGTATGGTCTAAACAACCCGCATAGTGGGCGGCTATACTGCCTTACGACCACCCAGCTATTTTTATCCCAAGTGTAAATCTTCTATCGAAGTCCGTTAATCGTGTAAAGTGACTACATTGTCTTCCGTCATTATTTCTGTGGGTTTTCTTGGTAATGCCTGTTGTTTATCGCATGAACACAGCTTTGACTATACGCTAGTGTCAATGACCACTGGTCGGTGCTGCAAGCACCACCGCTAGGTGTTGTGTCGAAAGTACACACATGAGATCATGTGTATGCCATTTTGTGCTCACACTATTAATAGCGATTTTTTTTGGAAAGTTTCTTTGTGGTGTGATATTTTTATTGTACAGCAGTCTATATCATTTTGGGAATGTTGATTGGTTCGCTAGTGATGATATTCTGTGGGGAATAGTTATATGGTCTGACCGCGTGGCCGTAATACACGATGGAATGGTTTGTCAGAATATGTCGTGGGAATTTCATTTGAATACCTAGTTGGTGGCATTGGTATAGTTCGTATGAACAGACTGTTTAATTAAATGTGTAGTTCGCATAGCTGATATGTTTTAATTGTATAGACGTTTGGTATTGATTTTAAGTTATAATCTGTCCGTGGAGCCAGTATGACATGATGTTATTGTTTGCTAGAATATTTCATACGTTTGCATTTTTGGTATATTAATTAGAAGTAGAAATAAATAGGGAGAACTGGGACAACTGTATGCTGGATACGGAGCCGCAGAACCATGACGGCCATCTTGAATCCTGTTATGCGGCAACCTGTTGCGCGGCAATTTCTTGTCAGTGCCGGTCACCTTGGATTTCCCTTTTTTCCCCTCTGGAATTTCTCTTTTATCCTTCCCGCTCTATTGTTCCACCTCGGCACTTCATGCTCTTGCATTCAGATTAGATTTCTCCCGTTCTTTCATTCCGATGTTATTTTTCCTCGCACTCTGCCATTCCTTCCTCATGTCCGTTGTATCCCTCGGGTGTTTTCTCCTATTCCTTCCAGTATCCTTGTATTTCTCTTGTTTTTTTCTCTCATGCTCTCTCATTCCTTCGTTGCTCCCATCTGTTATATATCTCGGGGAGTTTTCTCACTCCTTCCAGTCTCCGTTAATTTTTCTCTCGCCCCCGCCCCTCTCTTGCTTTTCACGCCCACCCTCACCGTCGACATCGTCTGCTGTAGGCGGCCATAATTAATTCCCAGATCTGCCACCAGAGTGTGTTAAGGTCTTTCCTTTTACGTCCTCCATCATTAATTCCCGCGCCTGGCACCATCTTTGAATCCTGACCCCACCACCGGTGTGTGTGAAGTTCTACACCACGCACGTACACACATACACACTCTCGTTAATCAATAGGTAACCAATGGTCTCGACGGAGGCGGAACTAACGATTCTTATGATGGAACAAGCAAGAACTAACGAAGATATTTTTATTAATATGTTTGTTTCTGCCGACCTCTTTATGGGTTGCTTTGTTCGGTAAATGATCTCACATTTCGTTAATTAAAATCTCGTTAACTAAGGCGGAACTAAAGATTTTTACCCTTTACTGTCTTCTTCCCCACCATCCCCCTTTTTTCCTGTGCTGTCGTCTTTTTATGTCGGTGTTCCTTAGTCTACTTTGTTTTAGTTCTGTGTTTTTAGGTGGGAAGTTTTCCGTTCTGCGTCGGAACCCCACCTACGTAGAACGGCCACGCAGCACAAAAGTAAATTGTAATTATTTTTCTTGAAAAATCTGAATAATACGATTATTTATGTAACTTTGTAAAATTTCCCCAAAAAATTACAAGTGCTTGCAACGTACTGCGTAGTCCCTGGTCCCAATGTCCGGGAACCGTTCACATGGCTGCTTTTGGAAGCCATGTGAACGGTAAAGGGGGAGGGAGACGCTGTTACAGAATAAGAAGAAGATGGCGGCGTCCGGGCGTATCGGCGATTGTGGTGCAAAAGAGAGAGAGGTCGACCACGTCCCCGCTCGAGATCAATGTGATGTCGACTTCCGGAGAATGCAGTGGACGAAAAATCGACTCCAAAACCAAATGGAGGGCAAACAGCTACACTGAAGAACATGTATGGCAGAAATAGATATATGTAAAGTAAAAAATATAATAAATAAATAAAACCCTTTTATATATAATTTTAAAATTTATTTCAAATATATATACTTTTTACATAAAAATAGAATTACAACTGCCACACTTGTGACAAAAATTTCAGCAATGAGGTATTTTGTTTTTACATACTATTTTCATTGTATCAAATACCAATAATACAAAAAAAAAACGTACAGTTGAACAAAATAAAATGAATAATCTTTAAATAACTTTGGAATGTTTTGAAAATATTTGTTTTATTTAGATAAATTTTCCCCAGTTAAGATTTGATAAAATATTTGATCAAAATAATTATGTATGTTTAAAATCTATTTTGGTAACAAATTTTTTTACGATCATGGATTCAATAATAATTTTAATAAAATTTTATTGCATTGTTAATAAGAACATAATTATATCGAAAAAATTAGTATAGCAACAATAATAACACGCGCACACATTTTAATACACTATTTACTACAGTCTATACAAAAGTCGAAAACAATTTTTTTTATCTCTAAAAATTTCATTTTTTTTTGTTCCTGGTTAACAAAAAACTGTACACGTTCACTATGTTAGACTGTCACGGGCAAGGCGAAGCAGTTCGCGAATGATGCGAATGATGGTAAGCAGCAGCTTCTTGCGAAACGCCGCACAAGTCTCTGGATCGCAGTGAAGTCCGTCGTCTCGACCACCACCACCCCGGCTCCCTGGTTGGTCATCACCGCACTGCTATCTCAAGACTTCGTTGTTAAGAGCCGCCCAAATTTCTACACTCTCTCAATCTCAATCACCGCACTTCACATCCTGCTCCTCCTTAACACTCCCGCATAAGTAGAGCTTTTCCTCGTGTTTGAGAACAAGAAGCGCGGGAGCGATAAGGGCGACACTGCCACGCGCATCAAGTGCGCCATCGCCGCTAAGCGCAAGGCTTTGAACTGGCTTGAAGTGTTCTCGTCGCGCTGCGTGTACCTATGGGACTTTCAGTGGTGACCCGGTTAATTTATTGGTGAAAAGCATATAGGAAGGTTCAATGCAGGGCCCTTGAGTAGTTTTGTATGTATCTGGTGCATTTATTTTGAGATACAGCCGTTTTAAAAAGCCGTTTTCAGCCGTTTCGGACTCTTAAATGGTGCTTGTAATGTGAGTGACGTCTGGAAAGTACTCAACAGCTCTCGTGTGAAGTGCGTGTTGTGGGCAATCTGCTGCCTTATACTGAGGCAGTGCTCCCCTACATAACCCAAGAGTGCCTGGACGTTTAATAATCTCTTGGAAAAACGTGTATTTCGAACTCTATGTAACGCAGTTAAAGCGCCAGGTAGGTGGGGAGCCTCAACAGTTGACTACACGACTTCTGCCCCGCCTAAGGCAGGATCAATATCAAGTCCAACGGCTGTCCCTTTGCTGGTGATGGAACCCACAGACTAAAGGTGAGGTAGACCGATATCGCTGGCTGCACACAACCAGTCTCTGTGTCCCAACATTGAACTGCTCTTCTGCCAATACGGCTAGCGAAAATGGCATGGATTGGATTTGAGGTTAGAGCACTGTTTAGTAAAAAAGTTGTTTTTTTATACTTCCGCTAACCAATTTATAGCGCAGGTTGAGTAAATTCAAATTGATGAAAGTATTTTATTAATATAATACTGCTTGCCGTTTAAAAATTAAGATATAAACACACATTCTACGCCAGGTAATCGATGGCCAGTTACGTTAAAGTGGAGTGGATATTGTCCACCAATGGTTTCTCGCCATTTATTTCTTCTTCGAGTGAGATGTCTCGTTTTTTTCCAGCGCCATCGACTTCTTCAGCTGTGATGTCTACATCACTAGCAGCATCTACTTCCACCAGCGCAGTAACATCGTTTCAGATTGGTATGGTGCCATCGACTTCTTCAACTGTGATGCCTACGAAATCTTCAATGGAGCTATCGAACTTTTCGGCTGAGGTACCTAGAACACCATTGACGGCGTTACCTGCTTCTTTAGCTCCAGCACCTACATCTCCAACAGGTCCGTCCGAGTATTTGCCTGAACCACTACGTCGTCATCACTGTCACTTTTGTGATAAGACATTTGCTTTCGGTTACAGTGTATGGAGCCATGAAATTTTTCATTGTTCCAAGAATTTTAAATCAGAAATAACTTTGATAGCCCAACTAAGGAACATACTTTTTCCTTACGTAATAACAGAATAATATTTTTTGCAAAAAAATTGGAATAAAATTATGTTTAGTTCAAATAATTGTTAATATTGTGGAATGTTTGAAACCGTTTTAATTTCTTTAAAGGAATTACTAGTGCTTAACAGCGACTCCTGACTCTCTGAACCGAAACATACCATGCTGCAAAGTAGTAAATAATAGTTTCAATTGTCTAACGTGATTTATTTGAACTCAGCCACAATAATAAATTTTAAGCCTGTAAACTGTGCAAGTAATTTTTCATATTTTTCAGCAGAAGTATATTAATTTTATTTTTCATTTTATGATATGGAACTGCGTCTTGAGGTAAATTGACAGTGTTAGCAAATAAATACAGAAGAGTGATGTTTAAGTATATTAATACATTTTATTGAAGAACCGATGATCAAATTACAGATACTGAAAAATTCTGGAACTAAAATTTAGCTCAGACTAGCAGAAACCATTGAAAATAAAAGTCTATGGATCCGATACTTAGGCTAGGGTTCACCTATTATTCAGTAACTCTTATTTTTCATGTCATAATTTCAGTTTCAGAGGTATTATTGGAAATTATTGATTATAGAAAATTTACAATTTACTAGTTGTTTGATATTTTTGTATCTAATTTTCACTGTATGTTATTTCTTACTTGCTAAGAGGCAGAGATTTATTAATAAAATATAATTATGTTCCTGACTTTCTGCAACTAGCAGATAACACGTAATGAAAATTAAGCACAAAAATATCAAAGATATAATCGTATATTGTTAGTAATTACTCTGAATCCGAAATTATAACACGAAAACGAAGAATTTCTGCAAAAGAGTTGAAGCCGAGCCTTAAAGGAAGGACACTCACGAACATTTTCATGTGTTAAACGGTTTGAACAGGCAATAAAAATTATATTGGCAAACCTGAGCACCAGGCCACATAGTACAACATTACTGAACGAAAGATTTGTATTTTTGAATAGACAAAATGTGACGAATCTGAGTACCTACGCCGTTTCTTTAGCTGCTAAATATCCTGAAGATCTGAACGCTTCAAAATTCATAACAGTGCTTGAGGTGTTCAAATAAACCCCGAACAGCTAAGTTCACTTTATTTAAGTCTCTTTCGTGAGAACGGTTTACAAGATGCGTTTCCACAATTTCGCATAGTTTTAAGAATATATGTCGCCCTTCCAACAACGTCTGCAACATTGGGAAAAAGTTCAATAAAAAATATTAATACGGAACTATTTAAGATCGTCTGTGTGCCAGAAACGACTTACAAGACTCGCGTTAATATCAAGTGAAAAAGATGTCGCATGTAAATTCAACTATGGCGAGATTATAGAGAGGTTTTCAAACAAACAAGCGAGAAAAGTAAAAGTTTGATGTCAAGAGCTGAGCGACCCACGTTCATTTTTATAAATTGCAGCTGAATAATTAAAGCCAAACATTTAATGCTTAACGTTACACGTATATTTTATAGTGATATTGCAATTCATATTTGTAAATTATATTCAATTATGCGAAAGGCTGTTCACGGTAAAGTGAACACTTTTGAAAGCCCTGCTAAATTTCTACTTATTATGATTGTTTCTAAGAGCACACATTTTCTGTAGAGTGCAACTGACATTACCACAAAGACGTTTTACTGAACTATCGTAACGACAATGAAAGGCTATCATAGTCATTAATATATTGATCAAACAAAAAGTATGTTTGCGGCAAACCTACTTTGCAGAGGTTCATATTTAAACAAATTTTTCTTTGCGACAACAAATGATGTGTTGCAGAAAAGAAAGTCTTTCTACAGTGTGACCTTGACGCGTTAAAAATCTTTTGCAACGGATTCCCCTTAAGAGGCTGCATCAGCACTTATACAGAAATTATTCGTTTCACTGTCTTAACAGAAGAGTCAGGGTCATTACTGAAAATGTTTCATTAAAGAAGCATTACATTTCATGTTCCTGTGCACTTTTTTGCAGCTCATTTTTAATAGGTGTTCCCTGGTTGTGGTTAAAAGGTGAAAATTAATTAATACATAACATTTTGTAGTAAGTTAATTGTTGCATAAATATGCGTTTGTAGTTCATATACTATGTATGTAATGAGGGGTAAAGTAATTAATTAGCTAACCTTCTATTGTCGTACTTTTCAATAATTCCTCTTTTACTTGAATCAGGGAGAAATAAATAAAAAACGTTCAATATGACGGGTGACACGGACTCATAAGTAGTATTTCGTTAACTGAAAATTTTTATTCACTTATAGAGTATAAGGACTCATACTATAACAGGACTCACACCCCTGCTTCGATTTCACGTTTTTTTTTTACCAGGAAGTATTTTTCAGCTGATGAGGGACGAGTTAACTTAATAAGGACGATACTATTTTACTTAGAAACTCACGAAAATATCGCGCTTTCAGTTGAGACTTTTGGGTCCCGCTGATAACTTACAACGTGTGAGTTTTGCTTTGTTCGCCCACGCGTGCCGCAGAATGAAAATGAATGGCTTCGTGTGGCAGCTAATCGAAATAAATGAAGATAAGCTAGTTTTGTGAAGTAATGTTGGCGCAAGCAGAAGATGATGTTCTCGTGGACTCATGTAGTGGACAGGTTTATAATTTTACCTTAATGATTTTCTACACTGGAAGAATCCGAATCTGCTTCCTTTACCGTCCTTACAATAAACGTGAATCACACGACAAAGCACGGCGAAGATACCTAACTGTATCATGATATGACTGACATGCTGATGACATCATGTTTCTGTGCTGAAACGTTAAATGTTTCTTAAGTCCGCCTTATAACAAGATATTAAAAACCCATAGTTCTGATAGCATCGCGAAGTTTCTAGCTATGCAAGTGCGTTTTGCCCAACTCAAGGCTGCAAGCTAAAAATTGCAAAAATGGACAACTTTTTTATATTATGGTTGCTTGATATCGAATTAACCGCTAACCAAAACTTCAAAATCAAATTTTTTTTCCAAAGTAAATTTTTAAAACTAGTATTCCGTTACATTCAACAACATTACTGTAAATTTCACGATATTAACCTCACGTATCATTAGCTTTACTTCATTTTTTAACATGAGTTTTTACGGTGATTCTGAATTAACTTATGCTAACAGTCACCACCACCTTATTTAAATAACAAATGTAAATTATGCTAGACAATCCTTCGGTGAAAATAAAATTACATTACTATGTTATTTTAAGAATATATAAATTTCAAGACTGTCTTACAGCAACAATTCTACGAAATTAACGTGTTTCCTGCACAAAAAATTTTCAAGTAAATTTTGTACAAAACATTTATACTCTTAGGTAGCATTTATATAGTTCCAGGATGATTTGAGAACTCGTTAGCTGCATTAATCCCAACGAGAGCACCATCAAAAACTGTTCTCCAACTAAACGTAAAGTGCACAGGTCATGTTACGTTCAGCAGAGTAAACACCTATAAGGAGAATGATTGTTTTCACTCAAAAACTAGTTGAAATAATTGTATAATAAGGGGCCCGCCTGTCTGCATCGTTTGTCTCCATTTTTTGGCCGAGAAGAGCGGGAGCTATAGGGGTTACACTTGCACGCGCTACAAGAGCGCCATCGCCGCTACGCGCAGGACTCCGAACTGGCGTGCAGTGTTCTCGCAGTGCTGCGTCTGTAGCAAAGTTCAATACAGGCTCCTATCGTAGTTTGGCTCGTGTCCGGCTAGTATGTTTTAAGATACGGCAGTGTGGAAAAAATCCCTTTATAGCAATATTGGAGGGCTACAAAATACTATTTACAGCGGCGTGGTAACGTTAAAGTACAATTCCGTCGTCGTCTGGGGTGTTGTGACTTTTCGTAGGTAAACAAGGTAAAGATACTAGGGACACGTTTCATAGTTTCGTCAAAAACACCAGGATTTCAAACACTCTGCTACGCAGTTCAAGCGCCAGGCAGACGGACCCTTTAAGGTTATGCAGCAAAGGCATTATCTTAATAAAATTACGTCCCAGGATTACATTTCAAGTTAAAGTGGCACAGCCACGCCCATGGAAATGTTTTAATACCATCATTTTGAAACGTTCGGCTCCAAGCAGGTGCAACTATATAACGAGCCTAGCGGTTGGGCAAATTAAAAGAGAATTTACGCGGCAATTACCGTGGTCACCAGCGCAAAGAACAACTTCCTCCGAGAAATCACAGGTGAGTGACTGCCTGGCGATCAGCTTGCCTTCTCTTGACCTCGCTGGATCGACTGCAGGAACGTTGCAAGGCAACTATCTGCGTCGTCAGTTCGTAGTTTAAAAGCCCGTGTCACCCGCTATATTGAATTTTCTATCTATTTCTTCGTAATTCAAATTTAAGACGATTTATTGAAAAATTTGATAATATAAGCTTAGCTAACTACCTTACCCATCATTACTGACATGATATATTAACTACTAACGCATATTTATGTAACATTTAACTCAATACAAAATTTTATATATTAATTTATTCTTACATTTTAATGACAACCAGAGAAACACCTATTAACAATGAGGTACAAAAATGTGCACTTTACCATGAAATGTAATGCTTCTAAAATGAAACATTTTCAGTAACAACCCTGACTCTTCTATTATGTAACTAGGACCAATATTTTTTTTATAAAAGGTGATACAGGGTTCCTAAACGTTTTCTTATGCTATTAAAAATATCTTAATTAGTTTCTGCTTATTTTTTGTCCCATACAGATAAATAAACTGCCTTACAGTAATGGAACGTTTATTTTTACATAACAGTTTTATTAGGAATAGTTGCGTCTGAGATTGCGTTTCTGCTTAAGGCGTGCCTGCGTGCCTCCACTCGACTTAAGTGGAACCCATTTTTAATAAACTTTTGTCTAATAGTTACACTATATTTAGACAGGAAAATTGATATTATAGGTGGTTAAGAAATACGAGCACCTCTTTACATTATAAATAACGTAAATGACTACTACGTATAAATTAGAGGCGGGCCAGAAAAATGCTAGTAGAGAGGGCATGGAGGTTCTAGAACAGTCCAGCACCTTCTTGGAACGAAGGTCATGGGCGCCGCTATATCACGTGGCTAGCACACCGCTATCTCCCCAAGGCAGATATTGTCGTTGGTTGGTAGGCTTTCTCGGAGCACTCCCGTTCCCTTTTCCCTTGCATTCCGTCATCTATCTCCGTAGGTTTTAGTTTCATGTATCTTTTCATGTACGACCGGTACCAACAGTATCCACCTCGAACGCTCGTCGCCAGAATAGGTGCAAAATCACAATAAGGACAAGAATATTGATGACATGCAGTTCATTTGTTACAAAATGTTGGGAAATGATTACAATCACAAACCGAACCCATCTACACGAACCTAGCTGGTCACAATCACGAACTACCACCAAGGTGAACCGGATTCGATTCCTGGTGTGCTGGATCTCCTGTTTTTGTATGTGGGAATCGTGCTGGACGGTGCCACTGGTCAACAAGTTTTCTCGGGAAATTCCTACATCCCACACCCCTTCNGCCTTTAAATTCTGGCGCTGCTCCAAATACACATAGTTTCAACTTCATCGGCTCTCAATACCTCGTTATGAAGAGCCGCCCGAACCTCTCCACTTCACTCCACGGTGTACTTACGCATATGCCACTTATATAACACCGTTAAGAAACACTACTCTTTTGATTGATGCTGCTTCGTTTCTCGTCGCTTCGATGGTATCACATATCTGGCGCTAATGGACGTACATGTCTCCAGACAACTCTACACGCCACGGCTTATAAAGCTGAGATGACCTGGCCCAGAAGGTTCTTCGCACAATGCGTCGCACTGGGGGGTGGATGACTATAAAATTCATGCAACTACTACCAAAGTCATTGAATATTCAGGATAGGGAGTGGCATAAGTCCCGATAGCCTTATCGCGGCATGTGTCAGTGTTCTGCTACTCTTTTGTAATTCTGCCTTCCATTCTCCAGTTACTGGCCATATCAACGAGCGCCCGGTGGAGCAAAAAGGGGGAAGGGAATCTCATGAAGGCCACGTGGCCACATGTAACAATATCAATAACTGCAAGCGAAGAGTCACGTGCAATTTTTACTTATTATTCCAAAAAAAAAAATTAAACAATTATTTTACTTGCGCGAAATACATTTGCTGTAATAGGGACAGAGATTTCTACAAATCCCAGTTATTATTTTATAATTACAATCACTGCGAGAGAAAGAAATCTTCACAAAACTTATTTCATGTAATTGAGATACAACCACTGCAATTTAGATTTCATCACTACTGCTCAGTGAAAATAAATAAATATAAAATAAAAATGACTACGCATTGTACGTGGTTACAGTAAATTCCCTCTAAATAAGCTATTAATTTATTTAAAATTAATTATATTATTCTTGAAGAAATTTCAGACTTCTGCCTTTCCAGCCTGTTGCATGGGCCTGTCAAGCACCGGCTACTGGCCCCAAGCATCACCTACATCACGTGTTTCAGTGACGTTTCTGCGACGTCACGTTAACCAATTGCATTGCACAATTAGCTTTGTATTTGCTTTTCATTGTATTGCAAATGGACTGCACCATGCGGTTGTGGCGATTTCCATGCCCAGTCATGTATAATAGTACGAAAGAACTTTTCCTAAAGGATCTGATTTTTTTTTTTTAACCTCGTATCCTTCAGAGAGCACGCGCATGTTCTGACGGCCACAAAGGACGAGGTCCTTGGTTTCACATCCTTGTTTCTCCCCCTCCCCCCCCCGCCGCGAGGACAACGTGCTGTTGCATCAACATGCTACTCATTTCGTAGTAAACATTCACCACGTCCTTGCCAGCAAACTGTGAGTTTATTTACGCATTCAGGATATGCGTTTTAGAAACGTATTTCGCGAAGCACATTTCGTTAAAGCCATTTAAAATACACGAATTCGATCGCTTGAAACTATTTCCACATTGTGCATAAGCAAACATTTTGTCTTCTTTTTCCTCTGATGCAAAAGCTTCTCCTAGGAATTTACTTTCACTTACGCAATTGAAAACATCACGAATTTATATTATAAAGAGTTAAAAATAAGGCTTCGTCCCAGGGACTTTGTGACGTTCGGCTANGGCATCTTGTGAGTGAAGAGATTTGGGTGGCTCTTAACAGCGAGGTATTGAGAGCCGAGGGAACATCTTGTGTAGAATTCGGCACCCCTGGTGCTGCGAAAAAGTGACACTTTCAAAAGTTTAGTTATTAAATCAATTATGTCATTATTTACACACACAGAAAAATTGCTTACTATTCACATATTTTAACCCAAAATACTTATCATTACACTATAAACATTACTATTAGGCTATTCACGGTAAAGTGAGTACTTTCTGAAGCCCTCTCATTTTGAATAACAGTCAATAAAAATATTTTATTGTAGCCTTAGACGTTAACTTTCGAGTCCGGTGAAATATTATACACTGTATTTATTACTTCCACGGCAATATTTATTTTAAAAAAGTGGTAGAAGGATAAAAAATGGCTAATAGGAAAAAAGTAACTAGGGCTTTAAAAGTGCTCTTTTTACATTGAACAGCCAATAACAGGCACGTATGCAGTAATTTTGTTTGGAGAGGGTCTATGGGGCGTAATGGAGGTAAAAACGCCGGCTGGAGAGCAAGGGGGCCGAACGTGGGGGACACTTGTTCTTTTAAAACAGAGAAGAAACAGTGAAATTAAGGAAATTATATATAAAAAAATAAAGAAATTTGCCAGATATATTATTCTAAATTACGCATATTTCAATACGTATTTCCTGTGTGAAAACTAACCCAATTAATAAAACAAAAAAATATGTAAGTGTTAAAACTTTTCTTCGGAAATTAATGTTTGCCGCTCTCTGATTTAAATGGCTGTTAGCTGTTGTTTTTACGATATAGTAATTAGTATATTACCTCCACACCCAATTCTATAAGATATTACTACACTAGGACAAGAGAAGAATATACATGCCGATTCGGGCACAAGGAGGTGGGGGGATCGGAGCTGGAGCCGACCGCCCGCAATCTTGGAATTTACTTTTCCCTCAAAATGTTCCTTTTTTCCTAAAAATTTCCCTTTCCCCCTAAAGTTTTTTTCCCCTAAAAAAACACCGATCTCCCCCAAAGCCCTTTCCATCCAATTCGGGGGGGATCGTTTTCGAGGGCAGAACTGTGGTGGTTCTATATGCTTTGTAAGCAAAACTATGCCAAATCGATACCCAGGGTTAAGGTTAATTCTACTCAGGTTAGGAATAACGAGCTTTCTTATGGAATAGTTTGGCGTAGGGAAACTTTCCGCCACTAGGTGCGCAGTATTACAAAGAGGTCACTTTGAATTCTGCATGAATAATAAAAGAGAAAGATTTTACTTATTTACGAAGTTATTTTATATTTTATTCATGATTATTACAATTATTCTGTTTTTAAACGTAGAAAATATATGAAATCTACTACACGTGCGATACTAGCGCTTACCTAGTGGCGAAAATGTTTATTGCCAAACTTTAAACATTGATCTTCCCTACATGAGTAGAAGTAACCTCACCAGGGCCCAGGGTTCAGAGCTGGAGCCGGTCGACCACCATATTGCGACGTCACTCGGTCGCCATATTGTATGTCGGTGACCTTGACATTGACCTCACGTCCGTGGCCTTGACCCAGTTCCCGTGACTTTGTATAACCTTAAACCCAAAAAATCCCACAAATTAAAAAAAAAGTTTAAAAATAGCAAAAAATAAAAATAATACAAAATTGAGGAACATTACCGCACCCACCCCCCACTCGACCAAAACACCCTAACCAACACCCCCGCCCCTCACCTACCCACATTCTCAATCATAAAAAATCCAGAAAAATCGCAAAAATCAAAAAATGATTTTAAAAATTGAGAAAAAAAATTACATAGGTGACTCCGACCACCGTGTTGGCTGTTGTCGACCTTGAAATTGGCCCAAATAATTGTGAACGGGAAAACTCGAGAATAAATCGCAAAAAAATATCTAAAAAATCGTAAAAAAAAAAACGTCGAGGACAAATTACATACCTAATATGAAAAACAATGTTGGATGTGTGTGACAGTGAGGGTTAGATCTCGTAAATATGGTAGAGCACAGCAACTCCATGATACTACGATCAGAAGGCAACTGAACCTCGTCAATTTTTATTGGCTGTTTAGTCGGGAAGCCTCCACCCCACAACTATATTTCATTGGCTATATAGTCGCTCAATCTGCCGACCACCTGCACCAATTAATCATTAGCTTTAAATAAGAAATAATCCTTCCACCAACACCAATCAATTGCATGGCCTGTTGACCACTATATTGCAACTTTAACCCATATTTCCTCAGTGCTAAATGTGGTGCGTGCGGTGCGAATTGCGGTGCACGGGGATGTGGATGCATTAGCATAGAATCAGTGCTGCAAATTTTAGAACGTTTCTTTAACATGTTAATCCAAGTAAACTGACATCGACAAGGTTATGTGTAGTCTCACACTTGTACAGAATTCTAGTACTCATACTTAAGCGCGATACGAAAAAAATTTTCGATTAAAAATCATTTATTAAGTTTCTGCAGCTTAATAGAAAGTTTCATTTACTGTACAGAAGGCCATCGCTCATATCAATATTTTTTTAATTAAATAAGCCGACCTGCATTCCCTCCAACTAAACATATTCGATATTTAATACAATATTGTCCAACCATACGACCAGATATTTCAACCATCACGCTATATCCACTGCCGTAACATAACCTCTGTCAAGAAACAAACCAAGCAGCTATTCCTACGAAATATTACTATAAAATATTCTATCACGTTAAACCTCGACTACCGGAACCGATAATAACATCAGTCGTTACCCACATTCCATGTTATTAGAAGAGAACCATCAATACAGAAGAAGTCATATCAACAAGTCATATCAGCCTTACCACCAGGCCAGCAATACCCATAGGTCGTATTATCATAACATTCCAGCCATCCATTCCTATTAAAATATTCTAACCAAATAGTTGAGAACAATACCACCATGTCATACTTGTCACATAGACAGATCATACCATTACCCCATACAAAAAATATCCTCACCGACGAACCAACCACACCAAATGTCGTGCCATCAGACCAACAAATCAAATGTTCCAGCCAAAACATTCCAACCATCAACACTCGCAGACCATATCACACCATACAACCCATTTGAACAGACCATGCCATCAATTTGCAAAGAGCTTACCATCAGAAAATACCAGCACACAGCCAGTCATACAGACAAGACCTATCATCAGCCATCAAACCAAAGTATTACAACCAACAATACTGGCAGGCCATACTGTAATAACATATAAATTAATTATCCATTCCTAAGAAAATATTCAAAACAAAATACTTATATCAACCATACCATCATGTCATTCTAGTTGCATAGACAGATCATACAAAAAAGACACGATCAGGTCGTGAGACCATTTATACCAATAATACTGAAAACTGAAAACCTACCACCCTCCTTAGCTACCAAAAACATTACAATCATACCATCCAGACGATATAACACTACCTTTACATGTCTTGTAAAGCGTATTAAAATTTTTGCTTCTAGTAAATGGCATATCACGCCCATCACGCCACTGCAGTTTGGAGGCCAGTCCTTTCGAACATTTTCCCTTTACACTTCATGAGTTATTAATAAAAGGTATGCCATAAAAACTATACTGTTTTTTTTTTCATCTGATAGGGTAACCGATTAAGCTATTGGTATAGACATATTCCCCGCACTATATTTCACACAATCAGTGGCTTTCTTAGTCTTCAAGCATATGAATTCATATACTTTACTCCTGCCGACTGATTAGTGCAGACTGCCAGTCTGCATAATATAACAACGTTGCCATGTATGTATTAGGGGGGGGGGGTGGAGACTTATCATTCGTGGTGCATTCCCAATACACGCATACTGCGATGTGGTAAGTTTTCGAATAATGTCTTAGAGTGCACCTTGGTGATATAAGCCGCGGCGGTCGACTCTGAAAGCGTCAGGCTCGGGATGGCGCGCGGGTCAGAGGTCAAGCCACAGTGGCTGTGGGCACGGCATTCTTCGCACTCCCCACGGGGTGATAATCGCAGAGCTCGGCCGTTTTATTTCCTCTCTCGCGGGACGCCGGGGGCCTTGCCCCCGTTCGACGGCCGCGAAGGTCGTTTGCAGATGGACCCCAATCAGTGGAGCGGAAGAGAGCGGAGCTGAGAAAAGAACGGGTGGAGTGAAGGGGATCCCGGTTCCCGGCGACGGATTGACCTCGTCACCGCGAAACATTTGCCCGGCTACCGTAGCCGTCGTGAGTTTTTAGCGAGGGAAAAACAGGTTAAAGGAAATGCACTCTATTGAAGTCGCCTGAGACGACAGCAGTTGTTGAGTTGAGAGTTCCGAGATTTGGCCAGCTCTTAACAACGAGGTATTGAGAGCCGATGAGGGTGAAATGAGGTGGGAATGGAACAGCGCCGGAATTCAGTGGGGGGTTGGGAGATCCCCGAGAAAAACCCCCGACCAGTGGCAGCGTCCGGCACGATTCCCACGTGCAAAAATCCGGGAGTGACCCGGCCGGGGATTTAACCCGGTTCGCCTTGGTGGGAAGCGAACAGTCTAACCGCTCAGCCACCGTGGCCCCCCGACAGCAGTTCCTACCACTCTAATAAATTATTCGCAAATTTACCACACTTGTTTATACCAAGAAGTATACAAGTATAGGAGTTGCAACTCAACGGTATAACTAGAGAAAATTATGTTATTAATTCCTTTACCGAAGTAGGCCGAAGTAAATTCTACGGCACTGCCAATGTTAGAGCACAGAGTAAAACTACAAATGGTCACTTCGTTATTGAGGCACAAATCAGTTGGCAGGACAGGGAAACCCCAAAAAAGGGACAACCAACCAATACGGTCTCCTACATGTCTTCAGAGGCACCCAGAGGTCACCGGAGAACGGGATTCCGCTACAAGTGTGATCCTTCATGAAAATTTATATTTAACACACAGGGCCGAGCCCCACCTATTCGTAAAACTTCAACAGCAGTTTAGGATGTTTGCTAGATATTTTTTACAATGTATATTCCAACTGAATGTAAATAATTATGTTGACGGAACTAAGTCATCGTGAAATTTATCCGTTGTTTATGTAAATAGTTGAATCAGCGTTACACTCATGAGAACAGTTCGTAACTCCAAAATCTGGTATTTAACAGGAGAGAAAAAACATATAATCGCTTTGGTTCCGAAGGCAAATTTATGCTTTTTGGAACGAAATACTTATAAAATCTTTGGAAAAGTATGCTTTTTAACATATATCTGAAAATAAATTGCCCTTAAAAATAAGTACTGCGTGTACGAGTTTTTCGCTGTTTGAAATGTTTCTGTTTATTTATTTATTATTTTGGTATTTTTCAAACATTTATGGAGATACAAACTTTTCGTAGTTGGTGAGCTGATTTTTTTTTGTTAGGATGGCGTAAAAGCCTAAAAAAAATGGAGTTACGAAGTTTTTTCATAAGGGTAACGACATGGTAGTTCTGTCATCGTTTCAATATTACTTATGGCGCTGTTTTGCGCGTAAAGAAGCAACTGCAGCAAAACTAGCAGATTGTCACTCATTATCTCTCTGAAAGAGCCAAAAAATACTCGTCATCGAGGTGTTTTCGGGATGGGGGAGTATACGTGATCGTGTCTACCTGTATGGCAGTGCAATCAGCACACGGGAACGATTACAGCACTACGTTTTACTGCTCATAAGCTGAATTAAATGTTGCGAACAATAAGCTGGCTTTGTTCCACAACATTTAACCCACAACTGATGGCAATACGGCAGTACCATTGTGGGGTGGAGAAGAAAAGCACAGTGTAAAATACACTCAAAATGGCGCCCATGGTCTTGTAAGAGCCCCGGATGTAACGACACGCTGATGTCAAGGCTTGCAAAAATTATTTACATTCGCGGTAGGGCCATATATCGTATCCTAGTCTGTGAGCTGACCAAGGTAGGTAGGGGACACGTTCTCGGTCTCCAGTGTCCCACTTCCGGGAGTCCAAAATGCTGTGTGTGTCTTGTATAGTGCATTCGCGGTTACTTCACACTTTTCTGAAGCCCTGCTCAAGTTCTACTTCCAAGATATTCCTCCGCCTCGTGCAAACAAAGCTTAGGAAATTACACCAAAGGGACGGCGCACTACGTTCGTGCGCACTCAGTGTAATTATATTTTACATTAGAACTATTACTTACTAGGCGTTACTAACACACATGTTTTCTCACTGTTTTTATTCATGTTGATTATAAATGAAATTTTGTAATTTATAGATAACATATAATTAAAATTTCAAGTTTACCAGAAATAAGGTACTTTTATGTTAACAGAAGTATAAAGCGCCTATGATACATTACATATATAGGAAATAACCGAACACGTCATAATTGGGGTGATTTTTCAAAGGTTTCATTCAAAACGCGTGAAGAAACCGTGAATAGACTTTCATGTTCTTTAGCGTTCTCCCTTTTGTAATTGTAATTTTCGACTGTGCACACACGGTTATTCTTCTGTCCTATATCACCGGATGTGTATGTTGTTTGTGATTTATATCCTTGTGTCTCCACAAACATTCATACCTATGGTATCAAGCTGTCTGCTAACCTTGTGTTGCATAACTTTTTTCAACTGCGAATATTTGTTTATTTTCTTTCTGTATAAATGTGGCTTACAGCCATGTGCCTCTACAACACTTATACATATGTTATCAAAATGCGTAATAACCTTGTGTTACATGAGAACTACATCGTCCCTGACTCTAATCATCACTTCCAACTGCGCATAAATATTTATTATCTGACCTATATTAACACATTTGTAAGTTGCATATTATTTTCACTACTTGTTTATTGTCCCTTTTGGGGTTTTGGCTAGTTTCGCCACGTCTTATAAATGTATTTGGTTTGTAACCGTTATTGCACCTGACTAGCACGTTACTTGTGTTTAATTGCTTCATTGACGACAGGAGAGCCACATAATAAGGGTCCATTTTTGTACTTGTATTTGTTTCAATCTGTATACTTCCTGTCACTAAACACATACTATAAATAAAAAATATAAAAACCACTGTAGTTTGACTTTCACACACATTAACTTCCCGTTTTTCTCTGTGCGCACGAGTTTTCTCTGGGTGGTTGCTGTTCAACAGCGGTACTACATTGCTAGCATGTAGAATATTTATCACGAAAGAAGCGAAGAGCCTCGGTTTACGATCGAAAATGGGTGTACCTGGCAAACTATCCTAGTTTGTTTATTCGGTCAACCTATTTATATTTGCATTGGCGCCAGAACATGTGTTTTTATCGCCTGATCAAATGCAGTTCAGGGCAAAAACTTTGATGAGCGATATATATATATATACATATACATACACACATGCGTATTTTGCTACGGGACGCTATATTTAATACATGACCTCAGAAGTCCTGGGATATTTTAAGATGCTCAGCCACATATTAATTTGTATACCGGGCACAAACTCAATAATTTCAACTGTTTAAAGGCATTATTAGACAGACGGGAGTTACACGGACAAAAAATTTTCTGATAAAAGTCTTAAAAATATTATAAATTAGTCGTTAATAATTATTATTTTGTTATAGTACAGGGACTACGCTGATAACATAAATTCATGGTATATTAATAATATCAATAATAATAACAATAATATATATGAAGGACTACTGTGTGCCACCCTGAAGCTTCTGTATCGGCAGGCATTGTATTGGAATCACCCACTGGTTTTAAGTGAACGTCTCATTTCAGGTGAGTTTACTGCTTTCTTCATAACATTCCCATCAATGGACGGGCAGCCTTTTAATTTTCATAAACATCAACGAGATTATTTACCTTTACGTATTTGTAGTTTCAAGACTTACTTATAAAAACTTACATAACTTTTAAAATTACGCACTGCATTGAAGTTAATGAAGTAATGCAACTGAAAAAAAAATTTAGCGTGTCATACAGAATTAATATATTACACTAGCATTTAATACAGCTAACAGTATATGAAAACATATCGTACTAGATTTATTGACGATATTAAAGGTATTAAAAAAAATAAAGATAAACGAAAATGTAGCCAAATAAAAGAATTTCAAGCGTGACAGATAGAAACGAATAAATGCAAAGTGAGTCACAACCTACCTTTTTCAATAACAAAGCGTACACAATATATTTATGGTGTTACGACGGTCAAAGTGAGTTGTATTTTCAAGAATTGAACGAAAAAAAAAAGAGTTCTGCCGGTTGAACTTCTTAATACCGCTCGTACGTAATTGTTGTAGCATCCTACATTTTCTGACATTCTGTGGTTATTTTGGGGCATTTCAGCATTCATTATACAAACATGACTCACAGGAAAGAAACGGTGGCGATTATTTTAGTGCATATTTTCAGTATCTGCTTGTTTTAATAATTTACTTTCCTAAGATGAAGAGTTATGATAATGAGAATTCACTCACCGACCCTTCGTATAATAATCTAGTTTTCCTTCATTCTTTTCGGCAGAAGGACCCAGTATTTTATACAGAGATATGCCACTTAGCGGATTAATTTATGGAAAATGTATAAAACAGTTAATAAACTTAATTTCCTGTTAATAATTCTAATTCTCACCCAACATTTTTATTGCTCAACACTTTTGACAGTGCAAGTGTTCAAACAGGATATGCTGGTGATTTTACTGACTGATTCTTTTGCGGAAATTTCAAAGAAAAACATGAAATTCGTATTCACAAGGAATATGTTTAAGAGACTGTTATAAAAGGACGTTCGAATCCAAACGATTTTCCCAAAGTGACCTCGCTTCCATCCTTGCTGGAAAGGAATTGTAAATATTCTGAGGCTGTCCGTCATTTTCATAACCGCTAACCGCAAGGTCTGCGTGAGGCTTTCAGCTGTGTCAAGAGGCCACGGCAGGAGGCACAGTTCCCTCAAATAGATCGATGGGTCAAGGAAAAGCAAAGAGTCTCAAGATCTTCTGGGACAAATTACTCCATTTAGGAGTAAGGTGGGAATGATGGAGGGAAGGAAGTCACGTAAAATCACGTAATTTAGCAGGATTGCCATTCCCGTCCCTGCGTTATACGTTTCAAGATGATCCGAGTAATTGTGTTATGCCTTGCGGTAACATACTTGAAACTTAATAAAGGTTCTGTTCTATATTCTGTCTGACTGATCTGGGAGTGATTCATTCACTGTGATTTCCCACCTATTTCCCAAGAAAATATCGGTGAAAATCCGTCATATGAGCTTTCCCGATTCTAAGTCAATAAGCCTAAGTTAATATTAGACTTTGTTCATAAAAGGAATACTGACATAAACATACATACACATACTAAAACTTATGAATTAAATGCACTGCAGTTTGTAGTTGAAATACAACCATGGAATCACAGCACTCCTTTCCCAATTTTTTTTTCATCGGAAGTAGTAGACGTAGTCCATCTATCTTGCGACATTTTCAGAAATTCGTCTCTTATCTATTGGTTTTTCTTATCTGCTGAGCATGCCAACGCGCGTTCTCTCAGCTGTGATTACTCTTCTGATTGTTCGACATCTAATCACGCCATATTCCACGCCAGGAGCCTCGGCCGCTGTCAAGGACGCACAGACAAGAGAGTGTTCCATATCTGCGTATGAGGGGCGACAGCAAAGGATTGAGCTGTCCTCAATCAGCGTAGATACCTCTAGCTAACACGACTGCTGGCCGAAGAAACAGTCGTGCGACTTCGGGGCCCGCCCACATCGTCGCCGAGATCTTTGTACTGAGGAGCCACCCACGGTCCAGCCGAGGTGATACAGACGAGGTTGTATGAGGTAAACACCTGGGGAGGCCCTAGTCGGGGTGGGGGCGAAGCCAGTTCGGGAGAGAACAAGGTTGAAAGAGGAGCAGAGGAGACCACACAAGCCAATAGGAAGTGAGTTTCCACCAAGTTCACCGCAGACATAATGATTTCGTGCAGTGCGTACAACAATTATACGGCTGCAGTAATAGCTGCATCAAACATTTCTGTAAATGTGACATTCCATAGAAAAGTAAAATTCCATTATTCGCTACTTCGCTGCTTATAGCCACGCGTTAAATTTTTATCGAAACAGAAGTAAACACTTTTTTGTAGCTAGCAAAAAACATCTCACTTAAAAATAAAAAATAATTCTTGTTTACATTTGCGTTTTTTTTTTACTTTACACAAAAAGATTTACTCTTTACGGTATTCAACATTTCTAAACCTTCCATTAAGCGTCTCTATAAACAATGCTTTACAGACTCCCAAAATAATTATACTGTATTTTTATTATATTTTGATTTTTATTATATTATCTATTAAACGTGTCACAGTTACAAATTATTCAGTGAAATTTATCTACACAATTATCAATTAACTGAATGATCTTTTATCGCTTAGCCATAGAGTTGTTTTTTTTAACTAAATTTTTAATGAAACCGATTTTTTATATTACGATTAAGTGTTATTTTATATTATTTACTTATGAATTATTTAATTTTCAATTACTTTCTTCGCTGTGGAAGCTAACTGTTAGTGTAGATTAAATGTTTGTATTCTTATATTTTTCCTTAATATTACAAGTTTTAAAATAAATTTTGTTACATTTGTTTGTTAAAAATTAGTAGGCGGAATAAATAAAATTGACATTTTATTACATTTAACCATTCAAAACGCTGCAGCTATCAAATCGTAGGATTGTAAACTTACGTTTCAGTTAGATGTTACTGTCCAGTTGTTAAGCGATTTTTGAAATTCATGTCCCGCAGAGAATCGAATCCACGCCAACTGATTGCGATAGTGTACTGTGTTTTGTACTTTAGGAACAGAAACAGCGATCGAGCATTTGTTTCCTCTCGTATAAGCCTGCTGTTGAAAATATATATCGAGTCTGTTGTGCTGTTTAAACTTGGTGCCTGATAATTCACATTGATAATAAAATCCTCTAAACGTATCAGCCCATTATGTGAAAACCAAGCTACTGATAACAATTCTGCGACATTCACATAAAATTTCGTTCCTTTCTCCACATTTAATTTGGTCTCATCCGCCATCTATCTCTTCAAATAAAAAACTTCAAATCATCTTGCTTTTTTCACTGCTACTTTTCCGGAAATTTGAGCATACTTTTAGTAAATATTTTTCTTACATTGTCTTACATTATATATATAAAAAAAAACAGACGGTAATGACAAGGAATAAATTTTGCATCAGTCTCCAAAATATTAAACTGTTTGAATTAGTGGTTTCTCAGAAACGACATGATAAGTTTAGAGATTTTTCGCGCACTTCGCCGGCTCTTCTTCCCGTACTAAGTCAGGAAATAAGCTCAGCCTCGTATCTTCAGCCGGCACTACACACGATAAAGCAGCAGGGCCTTCCAGACGTATACTGTATAAGTATACTCCTGTAAACTGTATAAGTATACTATTGTATACGATATAAGTTTACCGTATTATATATACTCCAAATGTATACACACCCAGTGGCGTGTGGTGAAGTGTTGCAAGGTAAGATGGTGCTTGCTCAGTGCTGTACACACTCGGCGCACGCAGCAGGAACAAGTGACCAGAGTGGAGTCGGGAGAAACTAAATGCACTGCGGCCACTCACGAGAGAGCGGCGAGGCACCCATTGCACACGTGCTGTGACGTCAACTGCACTACAACGTTTAAGTGACCTATATGTAAACCAGCAAACGATTAGGTATAGCACAGAGAAAAACACAGCCTACCTTGCAACAGTTCACCACACGCCGCTGATATGTATAACCTCAGTGTGTGCTACGTTCAGCTCTACTGTCTGTCCGGAACGGTACCGGAGCTGTGTCGCCGCTCACTGCGACGACCCTTCATCGGAGGGGTTCCCTCAAGATCTCCTCCAGCATGCGAAATTTCAAAAATCGCCACCACGACTCCAAACTTAATGGATCAGTCGTCAGAGAACACCTCTGGTGAGGCCTTCCGATCGTCCTGTGTCCCTGCTTAAGTTTCCATGGCGCTCGTGGGTTTTACACCGGAGTTCCCATTACCACAGCCATAGTAAATGCCATCACTATAAAATTGTGTTTTTGGGCATCAAAGGCCTGAGCACTAAGTAGGCCAACGCCTCGCCTATTCGTCAGGTGCAGGTGTCATATAGAGTCCCAAAAAAAAGCAGGACGGATACCTCCTTCCCGGCAGCGACGACTCCAGTAGGCACGCCCGACGTTGCTCTCGTCTGCTGAAACCCAAGGCGTGGCGGCTGCCGAAGCACCTCTCGAGGAGTATTGGCGTCTTCTTGGCTGGCAGAGGCCTTTTTATATAAATAACACTTCTTCCAGCTTTTCTGGAGTCACGAGTGTGTCACCTTGTTCAGCAATAAAACTGTCCGTTTGATTATACTTCCTTAGATATCAACACCTATGGTTGTGGGCGTCTTGCCCGCCGCTACATTATTCTTTACACTGTCCGTTTGTGGATTGCCTATAAATTAAATTTTTTACATCTCAGCTCCACAGTCCATACCTATTTATGTTCATCGTATTATACCATTTTACAGTCCTTGTTGGTGTCTCCTCCCTGGCCGTCCCTTTCTTTACCAGGTCCTAGCCGTATATTTTCCGGTTACATTCGTGATGATGTGGGCATTTATAGTGCTTCATAGACTTGTTAGTTTCCTAAATGTTTTATGGTTCCTATTGGTTTGTTTGATTTTAATTCTGATTATCATTTAGGGGTTTTGGTGAATTTTTCCCCAGTACTTATTACTAATTGTTGTTTCTTTATTTTTTCAGTTTTTGTATGGTTCCTGTATATGTCAGTTCTGTGGAAGAACTCAACTATGAGCTGGAATACATGTATTCATTCTCACTGTTCATGTAACTCGTACTGTAAAGGGTCATTTTGTCTCAATAAACGCATATTAAATCAAATCAATCACCTTGTTCGGACACTAGGGCATGGCGTTGCACCGACAATACATACATGCATATGCTATCCTTCCGACTGTAGGGCGTCCGTGATTCCTTCCCTTTATGACTATTCAATAGGTGGATGTCCAGTTTATGCTGTTTCGAAACGCTAAGTGGTGTAAACATAAAAAGTATTCACTATCCACCAATGACGATTTGTTGACTGAGCAGTGAGATAATGGGCGCTGAGAGCCTTATACACTCACACGACCACCTCGAATGGTCAGATAACAATGTGCTGTAAACTTTTGTGTCAGGTGAGGTAAAGACGTAGTTTCAAAGCGTCCTCTTAATATCTCAACTCAGTTCAACTTTTGTGTCATAATATAATATTAAATAAATCATAAACATTACGTATAAAAATACAACCTTGATAAAAGTTTACTTTGAAATAAAAATACAAATTTTAACTCTTGTCATTTGTAATTTTCCCATTTGTGTCTTTGAAAAGAATTTCCATATTTCCTTTCAGTTTGTTTAATTCTACTAAACTTTCCGCCATTTTCGTTTTACCTTTTGTTACTCGCTGAAATAGTGCGTGTAAAAGTTTTACCCTGGCAGAAGGTCCATAGTAATTACTCTGCAGTTTTGGGACACTGCCAAAAGCGAGTGAAGCGTTTGCTCAAAGTGTTTTGGGACAGCCAAAGAGAAAAGTTTACTCGCAGAGTAACGTTTTGGAAAGCCGTCCTGGGAATTGGAACCCGATTCGCCTTGGCGGGAGGCGGGCGCTGTAGCAGCTGCCCCTACCGTGAACAGCCTTTGGTAAACTGGCCTCGTGTGACAGAGGCGTTACTCAGCTCGATCATCGGGAAACTCGGCCGGCTGACGTGTTCCACGGAGCACTCTTTCTCTCCGTACGTGTACCCAGCCACCGGACCGCGGTTGTGCGGTTTCACGGCCTACAGTTCGGAAATCCTTTAAGGACGCTCCGTTCTCCTGCGAG
>NQII01004224.1:93546-121619 GCA_002778355.1 Clitarchus hookeri
GGGAATAGAAAAAAATACGACGAACGAATATAAGCCACGGACATGACTAATGAGCCCAAAAAATTTCTGGGTCTGAAAACGGCGACGAGATAAACTTCCAGTGCTTTTTACGGTGCTCTTACGCCGAGTCTTTTTTTTATAAGCTACTAGATCGAGTGCAACGCAGTGGATTATGCATGCTTCTACGTGTATGATCAAATTAATGCAGTCCCGGCTTGAATTCTCATGTCTGCTATCTGGAAAGTAAATTAAAATTACAACAGTTAAAAAAATGGTAAGGGGGCAATTTAAAAACGGTCTATTTTAAAGTTCGTAATGAAGAGTGCCTACTGTAAAGAAAGTTATTGTTTGTTGAAGGAGTAGAATTGTTAATATTCTTATTTAGGGCAAATTATTATATTTTATATTTTTAAATAAAATAGTATATAATACAGTTAAAATTACATAAATAAAATTTAACAAAAATACTTGATTTCTTGTTTTTTACAACACCTTTGTCACGTTATATGAAAAACTACAGCAATTGAAATTTTGAATGCGTTTCTGATTAATTTTAGAGCAGTCTAATTTCGTCAGTTATATTTGCTAGTTAACAACTTACACTCAAAGACTGAACCCACGAAGTTTCCAGTGACTGCTAGTGTTGTATGAAAATGACACAATGAAAGTAATGCCGTGTGTATAATAAATACAGTCTCTGAATTCTGTGGTGGCAAGGAGAAAGAACTAGCTGGTGGTAAGTGCTTAAAACGTGTCACTGCTTTTTGCGTACTAATCTCCCATAACACATCCAAATGATATACCCTATATATAATATTCTAATTGACACTTGCAGAGAACCACATTAAAACGTGGCAGTAAAACGTAACAGAAGATCATACAAGTTATTTTTCTACGTTTCCGCGTTTGAGGCTGAGAAGCCCGGGTGCGATAAGAGCCACATTGTTACGCGCATCAAGTGCGCCATGGCACTAAGCGCAAGACTCTGAACTGACGTGCAGTGTTCTCGTCGTGCTGCGTGCACACGTGGGAATTTAAGCTATGACCCTATCATTTTATTGCTGGAATGTCTGTAGCAAAGTTCAACGCGGTGCCCTTAAGTATTTTTATATGTACCCGACGCGTATATTTTGAGATATAGCGCTTTATAGAAGGTATTTTTAGCTATGTTGTTTCTAATGCGCGAGATATCTAGGAAGCTTTCAACAGCCATCGTCTGAAATGTGTGTTCTTTCCTTAGATCAGCATATTGGACGCACGTTCAATAGTTCGGTTGCGAGAGGGAACCCTTGCCCGTTAATACCTAAGTGGCGTGCTTCCTTTCGTTGGAATTTTTGTTGTTATGATGTGGCATAAAACACATGTTCTGTGATGGACGTTACGACAGTGTGCATGCGTGAATTTGTGAAGTTTCCCTGAATTGTCTTATGAATGTAACTAGAACTTAGCTTCTGATTTCACCACACACGGTCTGGGCTATAAGATATACGTGTACACTTAGGTGATCATGTCATTTGAATATGAAATGCTTACGTGCTGAAATCATTTTCACCACACACCAATGGCCTTAAATGATTTATACCCAAGTCTTATACAGACGTTGCTTGTAAAGAAAGCTTGTAAAGCGCACACGCCACAAGAGTTGTAACGTTCAGTATGCTTGTTGTATATGCTCATGTACTATATCGTGTATGTGGGCGTGAAACTATACAGTGCGCAGCACGCATGTATCCAGTATCTCGTAAGTAGTCCGGCAGCATTCCCAGGAGAAGCAATGAATGCCTAGATGGCGAGGCGGTAAGTTCGCGTATGATGAGTATCCATCGTTATCCTTCTCTCTTTCGTGTGCTTATCAATCAAATCTTGCAACATTTGGTCCTCCGTGGTCGGATTTAGTACCCAGAGATTGTGATGTGTAACTGTGATAAAATTTCGTTCGTTTTACCTTACTGACACGATCACGGATGAATTTATATTGCAAACTTACTACGCTTCTCTTCACAGTGTGTCGAGGTGGGCCGATACGTTTACTTTGAACAAATTAGAGTGCTCAAAGCAGGCAGTTCACCTGAATATTGTGTGCATGGAATAATGGAATAGGACCTCGGTTCAATTTTAATAAATATGGTACCGAATACTATAAATATGGTACAGCGTACCATAATGTCATTATTTGGTACGATAATCCCGAAATTTGTACCATAACTGGATCTGCACCACCCTAGCTTACCTTTCGGCCTGGAATTAACATGGTTGGGCCGTACTATCATTGGATCTGCATGTAATGATTAGCGAAATGAAACACTGCGTATCGCGATTCAATGGCGACTAACCGACCAAAGCTTTATTACAAATTACACACAGAAAACAATAGTATGACATAGAGAAAACAATAGGTGGCGCTTCTTGTTACAGATTTGATACAAATCATAACACCCCCACTTATCAAAATATTACACACTTTCAATTCCCGAAAGTTTTATAAATCTATAATGTTTTACTGAATTTAAACTCTTGGTTAGCATATCCGCTGGCATATCAGCTGTTGGAAAATATTGAATTGCACAATTTTATCCGATATCATGTTTCTGCAAAAGTGGTATCTGACATCAATGTGCTTGGTTTTATTGTGAAAAATAGGATTTGCCGACAACTTCTGTGCACTCTGATTATCATTACATATAGTGATTGTAAACATTTTCTCTGTAATCTCATATTGCAAGTTTCTAAGATATATTACCTCTTTACAAACTTCTGAAATGGCTATATATTCAGCTTCTGTGCTAGATAATGCTATTACCTGCCCGCCGTCGTATGTCCTCCCTGCTGATGCCCCTTGCTGTGACAGACTTTTTCCAATATCCGCACTTAAGCCAAATGGCTACCACAAAAACTGATAATTCTCCAGCTGCGGGAGTATTTATCGTGTCGTCGGCCTTAGCCCAGAAACTTGTTTACATGTTGGGTTGCGCCGAGGAAGGAGATTACCAGAAGCTTCATTCAATATCCCGCTACTGACTTCTACAGAAGAGGGATTGCGGGATGGTGATGCTAGTCAAGGTCGCTATCAATCATCCCGCCCATCAGACGACGAGAGGGCGGGCAGGTAGTCGTGACTCACCGCTTCCCCACCACCGCGGGTCGCCCGTTCCGCGCCCCATGCCATCAGTTACTGTGCCACCCTCTTGGTTTTATGCTGGCATGACCTCAGGCCAATTTGTGAAGCAGTTTTGCGCTAACAGAAGGTACCGATTTCCTCTCTCATTGACTGGTAATGGCCCGGGAATGTCTACTGCCATCTTCTCAAATAGGGCCCCAACATTGTATTTCTGCAGGAGAACTCATCCCTTAATCCTCAGACCCTTCCTTGTTGTACAGGCCTCATATAGCTGGAACCACTCTCTACATCCTCCCGACAATGCAGCCAATAGAATCTCAGCCGAACTCTGTCGAGTGTCGTCCACCTGCTGTTGTGTGCAGCTTTATTAGCACCTCTGAAATTCTGCACTCTGGCAGGACCAATTGTAAGTGGCTGTTTTTCCCATCATTGCTTTCCCAGTTCCTGTAAAGCACACCATTATTCAGTACAAGGGAATTCCACTGAGCCCAATATGCCTTGGCTATTGGGTCTAGACTGGATATCTCCTCCCATTGTGGTTGACACCTATCTTCTTTCCACTCATATATTGAATACAATGTGGGGTCAGTTAGCTGATCATTCCTAATGTCTATATCGTATCATGTAGGAGACCCATTGCAAGATAAACAGTCTTGCGGAATCCGCAGGCTTAGCCACCATCGGTGAAGCAAGTACATGCGTGCAAACTGATACCCAGGAACATTTACATGCATGTACATCTCATGGCACACACATTCGCCGAAAGGTCATAAATGACCAGCATGTTATAATTGAGAACAGCACCACATCTGTCTACATGCACCCAGGGGAATGGTGTCTCTGTTCCCCATAGGTATGGTAACGATTCCCACAGCTGATAGATGTATGTGTACTACTATTTGTTTCTCATGACAGAGGATAATTGTGCTTTAGCACCACACCACTGGGTTCTAAATCATGTACAGCATGGCTTCAAAAGAATCCCAGCCACCAATGTCTGCTTCAATCGGCCCATCCATGCCCATTCCAGGCCGAAAAGAAAGCTTGGGTGGTACAGAGCCAATTATGGTAAGAATTTCGGTATCATCGTATGGAATTCCGACATTATGGTACGTTGTACAATATTTATGGTATGTTGTACCATATGCATGGTTTGCTGTACCGTATTTATAGTACGTAAAATGGGCTAAGTGATTTTGTACAATAATTGTGGTACACATTATAGTACCCCCTTATGCTACCGACATTTATCAAAAAGGGCCTAACTAAGTGTGGGGCGAAGGGAGGGTCCAAAGAGACACCCCACCCTCAAATACCATCGAAATCGGCCGAAAACTGGTTTCCACACCGGAAAAAATGTGAAAACACACCCCTACGGTTTATGCACCTCCTCCTTGGTAGAGGGGGGGAGAGGTGGTTGGGGGGGATCGACAGAAGAAGTTTCAAAGGTGTGCACAATTTTGGTTCCAGTCCTCTACTTCTTAAGGGGGGGGGGGGGGGCGCTGCGTGCCTTCAAAAATGTCAAAAAACGGCAAGTAGTCGTGACGACGGCGAACGAGACTGTGTGTGGTATGAACGATGAGAGAGTGTGATACCCGACGAGTAGAGTGCTACTATGCATTGGGCGCTCGGAGAACTCTAGTACATTCCGGGTTTGTGCAATATGGACTGAATTAAGGAGGGGCTGTACGAACATGTGAAACGAACTTTATTGTTAATGTTGGAATTGTCATATGGGCATATTATGTTTTGATTCACCGTTTATTGGGACTGATTTTAGTTTTTTTATTGCATATATTTCTGTAAGGTGATGGAAGATTATGTAGATATTAACTGTAAATAAGAAGTGATAGCCATTCATTGTGCGATTTATTAAGTGGAGAGTATTTTCTTTGCAGTGTTTGTAAATAAATTAGGAAATAACTATTATTAACTCTTTTTGACCTGAGGCCACTGACTTAAAGAAAGTGTAACACTTATTTAATTAAGGTAGTTTATAATCTACGAAAATCTAAAACAAAGCAAACAGGAAGCCGTCTCGTATTACATGCAGACACCAACGCTAAGGGTGCCGCGGTGGTGTAGTGGTCAGACTACTCGCCTCCCACCAAGGCAAACCGGGTTCGATTCCCGGCGGGGTGGTTCCCAGGATTTTTACATGTGGGAATTGTGCCGGACGATGCCACTGGTCGGTGGGTTTTCTCGGGGATCTCCAGTTTCCCCCGTCCTTGAATTCCGGAGCTATTCCATACTCACATCACTTCACCGTCATCGGCTCTCAAGACCTCGATGTTAAAAGTCACCCAAATCTCTTCACCACGGCTAAGAGCTCACTCGGCAAAACAAAATTAACAAATACAGATCAATTAATTAGTGTAGATTATATAAAATACAATTTCTTAAGGTTTGTACACCGCTTACGGGCGATAGTCGCTAATGACACTGATATAGTTTTACACTCAATTCATAGTCCTTGACGTTCACATCACAATGTTAAGAGAGAAAAACTGAAAACGTAAAAACAGTATTTATGACTGAACTTTTTTTCTGAAGCTCTGGCAATCTCTGGTAGCTATAATCGGTGGAAAACTTAAAATAAAATGTATATTGGTCGATTATTTGGGCAGTTTTCCTGGTCCTCGCATTTCACCCGGTCTTCTCTCATATCATCTTTCATCTGTGGTGAACTCAGGCTAAGTTCTACGAAGATATGAGCCGGGATTGCAAATATCGGCATTCTGCGTGAGTATTTTGTGTACTTTGCTGACACCCAACCAACGTTCGTGTTTGTAACGCAATCAGGAAAACTTGCTGGTTTGGAATGATAGTGTTCTAGTTTGTAACTAAAACTTTTCGGTCCCAGAACACAAGAGGTTCTGTAGGTAGAAATATGAGATTTTCAGTTTTAGGGTAAGTATAATAATACCATTATAACTAAACGTGTTCTTATTCTGCAAGAATGCAGCCGCAGTGGCCCAACAGAAGAAGGTATATGAAATACGAATATAAAACTGTTCAAGTGATAGTACGATTCAAGTTGTAGAACATATTTTATTTCTAAGTAAGTGAAAATACATCGAAGAACTTCTACCTTCCAATCCAGCACAAACTGTTCGTGTGTAGAGGGCGTTGTGATCGTAAGTGGAAGGGCACTCACTACTCGCCTGCACTGGTCTGCAGCCATCAGACAAAGTGTCTTATCGCAGGTTGTCTGACAACACGAGCGCGGTTAGCTGTGCTATTCCATTGCATGCGTATCGCAGAGTGTGTCTGCAATGCCTGGAAGACGACGGCAAGCACCAATTGAACAGATAAGTGACGACCCCGAGAGGGTGGGTGGACGTCCCGCAGAATTGCCACTTACTTGGGGCGTAACGTGTCAGTGCTCCATCGGTGGTGGAGAAGATGGGTGACAGAGGGTTTGCACAGCCGCCTAGCCCCACCAGTGATACTTCGCGCACTGATAACTGCCTGGATAGAAGGATCTTTCAGACCTCCCTGATAGATAGAACAGCAACCGCACATACAGCCCGAGCCCCTGTACCCCCCCCCCCAACCAAAATATTGATGCACGAGCAATATTGTTGGAGGTAGGTTTACGCCCTAGTGTTCCTCTGGTACGTTTAGTTAGTCCTAATACCTGCTCATCGTTGTGAACGTCTCCGGTGGTGTCGGGAGAGAGTGCTGGAGAGGCGAATGGAGAGCAGTGGTGTTCAGTGATGGGAGTCGTTTCTGCCTTGGGCAACGTGATGGCCGTGTTTACGTTCGTAGACGTGCGAGTGAGCGGAATAAATCCATCGTGTATTCGCACTCGTCATATCGGACCCACGCCTGGGATTATGGTATTGGAGGGCCCATAAGCTACTCATCCAAACCGCGGCATTCATTCAGTAGAGCATCGAGTGCGTCGTACATCCGCGACGTTGTCAATCATGTCTTCCGAACGCATCTCGACACACTGCAGGAAGCACTCTTCCGACAGTACAGTAACGCTTGTCCTCGTGCCACTGGTGCAACACAGCGTGCTCTACATGGTGTACGCGTGCAACCCTGGCCTGCTAGATCTCCAGACCTCAGACCCAGCGAGCATGCGTGGGACACGATGGGATGGCGCCTAATATCCAGTATATCCCCGGCAACGACCATCACCCATCTACGCCAAGAAGTACAGCGAGCATGGGGTACCGTACTCCAGAGAGACATTCAGCATTCGTACGACAGGTTGCATGCCAAAATTGCTGTATGTGTGGTCGTTCAGGGTTGGATATGCTCCTTATTGAGGTGCCTGCTGTATGTGTTGAATTTAATGTTCTAACATGTCCCACGGACATTATGTTTTTATCAGTCCCACAAACCACCTCCTTCTTGTAGTGTTCTCTACTGACAATAAGAATTACTGCTGCTACTAATTTCCCCTGAAGAAGTGGGCTGCAATGTCTTCCAAAACGTCGGGAGATAAAATGACGACAGTGGCGCGGCTACATCTTAGAATCCAAGGATATGCAAAAATAACGGCCGCGAAGGTCTGCGAACTTTATTGTATTTACCTTATCCTCGTGTTGAGCCTGAAGTGGCAACAGTAACAGCCTGAAGTCCTGCCGGGGGTTCACTCTTATTAGAGCTCAGAATGATTTCTCCTGTACTACCAATGTGGTGGGCATAGGAGGAGCTCTGGCGAACAATTGGCTGCACGAGATTGCAGATAACGTGTCTACTGTGAGCGTCTTCTCCGCCTCACCCTCGTCCGGCTTCACCCCTTCTGCAGACAATCTTCGTTTTCGAGTTATAATTTCGGATTTAGGTATAGTAATTATTGACAATGCACGAGTATAGAAAATTTACATTTTACGAATTGTTTAATATTTTTGTGGGCACTTTTAATTGTGCGTTATCTGTTTGTAAAAAGTCAAGAACATATTTATGTTTTATCACTAAGTTCCTGCCTTTTTGCAAACAGGAAATAGCCCACTGTGAAAATTAGATAAAAAAAAGTATTAAACAACTAGTACATTGTAGATTTTGTATAACCAAACATATTTAATAATACCTCTGAAACTGAGATCATGACACGAAAACGAAGAATTTATGCATAACAGGTGAAGTCGAGGGGTAAATGCGATATATTCAGTATAGGTCAATTATGCTGCTTTAGAAGTACTTTAGTAGNTGCTGCTTTAGAAGTGCTTTAGTAGCATTGCAGTGAGACAGTACTATTTTTTTTATAAATAAGTAACACTACTTCTGTGACTCATTTAAACTGTGCCACTATCACATATACTTTAATCTAACCTTGCGCAATGTGCAGTGATAAGATAACCGCTGCTAGACGTTGGTTGTCCATATCATTAGGGCAAACTGGTCAAGGCGCATGCAAGAAAATAAAGAACTAAAACAATTTGTCGATGGGTGGCTTGCAAAGTTTTCCATCGAGAGAACATGCAATATAAAATTCGGTTGCACTTTTGCCTTTTGTTGGTCATGGTGGTCATACACCTAGTTTTGTTTTGGACGAATTTAATGTAACTAGCGAGAGAAATATGAGCGATGACTAAGAGTGTTCTCTAGGGACAAAAAACAATTTTCATATTTATAATATTTCTACATTTTCGCTATACTACAAAAACTAACGTAATAAAATTGCAAAAAAAAAAAAAAAAAAAAAAAAAAAAAGGGAAAAAATTTTTTTTNTTATGAGAGTTTTAAGGAATTTATTTGTTAACAAAGAAACATGAAAACATTCAGTAATCCAGTTCCTAAACTGAACGCTAGGAATGCTGCTCAGTGTCGTTTCAATTCCAACTTCTTAAATTTCCAAAACCCTAAATTACCAAATAACTAATTCTAACACGGCTACTAATTACATGAATGTGTGTTGGGTAATAACATTGCTTAATAATACAACGCTTAATGCACGACGTATTGGAAGTGGATCTGACATGGCGTGCACTATTAGACATTATTAGCAAAATTTCCATTTCAGTGTCTAGGTAGAGTAGGAAAACTTGACTGGAAATTTTTTCCCCTGTGCATCCATGGTAGCGTTTCTACTTAGAAATATTCAAATGAGTCAAATGCGTAGTTAAGAATTAAAAATTTTACAGTAGCGACGCTAAAATTGTCTATATTTGCAGCATTTGCAGCCTGATATGTGGCATTATATCCGTACAATGTGTAGGTTAAAATCTTTCATCACAGTTTAAAAAGTTTGCTATAAATTATTTTTGGCTGTGTGGTCTCTTTAAAGTTCAAACTTAACGGCGTGAGATGAGTTACTCTGGAATATAGCGAAAGATAAAATGTCCCAACTTATTTTCGATTTTATCCGTAGCTCGTTCCTGCTATTCTGAATCCCTGCTTAAGTTCTACTTTAAGGCTATTAACTATGTATTCTTCCGCCACATGTAAACACAACAAACATAAGTATATATGTTGTTCAAGGTATAGTGAGCACTTTTGAGCTCAACCTTTGGAAAAATATCACTGCCCGTTAACTGCATGCTTGCTACCGTACACAGTGGCATGCAGGCTCCCTGTTAAGTTGGCAGCAAATTAAAGAAAATAGTTCCAAGTCTTGACGTTGTACTTCGAGGGTAATGTTTAAAATTATAGCAAATCCAGTTAGTGTTTTATTCTTTATGGAAATTAGAATACGAATTGGAGGTATTAGTAACACATTTATGTTCCTAACAATTTCAGGTTTTCATTTGGCTGGCGCATGAATATATTTTGCAACGTTGGGCGCAGTGCTCCACTGGAAGCCATACATTAAAAAAATAGTTAAATATAATTTTATTTTTTTTGCATATTTGAAACATTAAAAAAAATGCATGAACTCTTATTTGGTGGTTACATATATGTATGTCAAACTGTAACCCACGGCATAAGTAACCGTTGTAATTTTCCTTTTGTACAACTTAGTTAGTATTTATTATTATGGCTGCAGTAAAACAGAAAAAATGGATTTGACATCAAATTATTAAAAAAATATAAAATGTAAATTTTTTTTCCAGGAAAATGTCATTACATACTATGCATACAAGGTAAACAATGTTTGGTACAATATTATTATAAAATAATTAATTTCTGTTACCGAACGCACTTAAGTATTATTTTTTTTTTACATTCGATTGGCCGTGCCTGGGAATCGGCGAACAGTGTAGAAGTTGGTGACGACGTGGAAATACTTGACGACTTGCTGAGCCGCAATATCCGCCGGATATCTCATTGGATAGGAATGCGGGCCCCAGATAATCCCGCATATAACCGCCGATAAATTCCGGTACCTAGCGAACTTTAAATTCTTTCTTGAACTGCTTGCTGGTAAGCCACGCCGTTGTCTGGATCGGACGAGTTCATGGCTATTTTATTGCAACTCTGAGGTTCGACTCTTCCCACAATCGGGAGGAACGTTTTCTTAACAGCAATCCGTGAAAATAATTCTTTAAAACTATTTAAATTCACTGTTGGGAATCGTTATATTTATAGGTGAAGGTGTCTCCTGAACAAAACAATACATAATAGGAAGAAATTAATTTCAATTAAATGCGTGGTAGATACACAGGGTGACTAGGGAAGTTAATAAATAATCATAAATAAACAACGCATAATATGTACTCACTCGCTTAAAGTTGTTCCTGAAATATTGATAAGTACTAGTCTAAGAGTACCATTATGGGGGCTGCGGTTGCGCAGTAGCTAGAGTGANCGGTGGGATCGCTCCCAGATTTTTGCCACGCGGGAATCGTGGCGGACGATGCTGCTGGTCAGAGGTTTTTCTCGGGGATCTCCCGTTTCCTCCACCCTTTCATTCCGGCACTGCTCCGTACTCACCTCACTTCACCCTCATCGGCTCTCAAGACCTCGATGTTAAGAGCCGTCCGGACCTCTTCACTCTCCACTCCACACGAATACCTTTATATTATACTGTAGCCGACCCCGAGTCCCGCTTCCACGTCACCCTTAGAATGAAAAAAAAACATTAATCACAGTCATTGAAGCTATTTACCTATTTACTGTAGGCCTTTAAGGCGCCCGTCTACCTGGAACTTTTTCCCACATTTAGTCCGAGAAGCGCGGGAGCGATAAGGGCGACACTGCCACGCGCATCAAGTACGCCAGCGCCGCTAAGCGCAAGGCTCTGAACTGGCGTGCAGTGTTCTCGTCGTGCTGCGTGTACCTATGGGACTTTCAGCGGTGACCATATTATTTTATTAGTGGGAAGTCTTTAGGAAGGTTCAGTGCAGGCCCCTATAGTAGTTTTGTATGTATCTGATGCGTGCATTTTGAGCTACAGCGCCTTGGAAAGGCCGTTTTTTAGCGGTTTTGGAGTACTCTGAATTGATGTTTCTAACGTACGTGATATTTTGAAAGTACTTAACAGCTCTCGTCTGAAGTGTGTGTTCTTTTCGTAGATCAGCACGTTGGACGCACGCTTAATAGTTTCGTTGAAAAACGTGTATTTGGAACACTCTGCAACGCAGTTCAAGCGCCAGGTAGACGGGCGCCTTAAGCACTACTCTTTGTCTGATACATGCGTCAGAAGGAACTTTTTGTCAACAGGAGCAGCCCGAATAAAATGGTTCACCCGGGCGGGCTTGTGCAGATTGATTTCTTGGTGCCCCTCATTACCTTGCTCTTTACATCCATTTGCATCCTTGTCTCCCAGTACTAACAACCACGGGGATTTCACCAATGTACGTGAGTGTTAATATATTCCTGCAATCGCATATTTTTAACATAACTCATAGTATAATATAAATATGCTCTCCTTGCTAACTACAGTAGTTTGAATTTTTGTTTAAAAAAAAAAAGAGTGAATGTTGTTAAATGCTGTTCACGGTAAACTGAGCACTTTAGAAAGCCCTGCCTAAAATCTATTTCTATGCATGTTATGTATCTTTCCACCATATGTAAAATTAACATTGACATGATGAACCTTGTCAACTTATTCATGCGTCCGTCAAGTGAAACTGTAAAATTATGATAAAAGTTAAATATTTCCGAAAATTTTAAACTCTTTGACGTTATACATTAAAAAAAACCGAAAACAAAAAAAAAAATATTAAAAAATGTACACATGTTTACCTAACACTTTAAATTGAACATTAAGACGTAGAACTACTTTCCCTTCGTCGTTACCAACTTTACTGGGCGCATGCCAGTTACTGTGCCCGTTAAAATATGTGGAGGCAAGAGCAGTGACATTTCTCGAAGATTGATTTCAAAAGTGCTCATTTTACCGTGAACAGTCCACTTACTAGATTTATAGTTTTCCACCTGTAAATTTTATTTTTTAAATTTGAAGTAATAATATTTTGAGGTTTCAGTGCCGAAAAAAAATTCATAAACTAATCCTAGGAATAGCCTATATCAGGAATTTGTGTGTACCCATCAAATCGCCCGTTCTGATTTTGTTCCAGGAAAAAAAAAAAAAAAAAAAAAAACACAGCAGGCATTATAACATTTAATTAATTTATTACGAATCGTAAAAACGATTTGGTCAGTTACTGATTATAATTTCTAAATTTGGCAATGCTTAGATTTTATTATTAGAAAAAATACTTTATGCGAAATTCTATTTAAAGTAAGCAAACAGAATATATTGATTTTATGATTTAAATATATTTGTACGTATTTATTATCTTGATAACAATTAACACGTTGGGCTCCTCCCAAAGAATAAAACTGACTATGATAATAATTAAAATTAACCTTTTTATGTTATAAAACTGTCTACTCCTTACACCCAACATTTTTGAATTAAAAACGATACTCAAATTTGAAACAGTATAGTCAAAACATCTTCAAAAATACTCAGTACTTTAAGAAAAGGTATTTTAATGTATTAGTTCATTCATGAACATACAATTTATAATTACGAGATGTTTTATATATCCTGGAGCTTTATTAGCTCAGGTGAAAATCCGTGGAAACCAAAATACAATAAATAAAATAAAATACAATCGGCGCCCCAATTAAGAGTCGGTCCTCCTTTTTTATATCACTGTATTCACTTACCTTGCCAGTTGCCACTGAGCATAAAAAATAAGATTATTTCATGGTCACCATTTACTCCAAACACGACTGTTCTGTTTTGTTTATCTTTATAGTTTGGAAATAACGTTGTCAACGTCACATACGATCAGGGCCAAACAATAAAATATGCCATAAGAGTAAGCAAAAATTCCAAAATTTTACGACTTTCCCTACTTAATTCGTCACTTTCGTCTTCTCTATGTTGAATGCTCGTNAGATTGCAGATAACGTGTCTACTGTGAGCGTCTTCTCCGCCTCACCCTCGTCCGGCTTCACCCCTTCTGCAGACATTCTTCGTTTTCGAGTTATAATTTCGGATTTAGGTATAGTAATTATTGACAATGTACGAATATAAAAAATTTACATTTTACGAATTGTTTAATATTTTTGTGGGCACTTTTAATTGTGCGTTATCTGCTTGTAAAAAGTCAAGAACATATTTATGTTTTATCACTAAGTTCCTGCCTTTTTGCAAACAGGAAATAGCCCACTGTGAAAATTAGATAAAAAAAAGTATTAAACAACTAGTACATTGTAGATTTTGTATAACCAAACATATTTAATAATACCTCTGAAACTGAGATCATGACACGAAAACGAAGAATTTATGCATAACAGGTGAAGTCGAGGGGTAAATGCGATATATTCAGTATAGGTCAATTACGCTGCTTTAGAAGTACTGTTAGTAGCATTGCAGTGAGAAAGTACTATTTTTTTTTATAAATAAGCAACACTACTTCCGTGACTCATTTAAACTGTGCCACTATCACATATAACTTTAATCTAACCTTGCGCAATGTGCAGTGATAAGATAACCGCTGCTAGACGTTGGTTGTCCATATCATTAGGGCAAACTGGTCAAGGCGCATGCAAGAAAATAAAGAACTAAAACAATTTGTCAATGGGTGGCTTGCAAAGTTTTCCATCGAGAGAACATGCGATATAAAATTCGGTTGCACTTTTGCCTTTTGTATGTTCATGGTGGTCATACACCTAGTTTCGTTTTGGACGAATTAAATGTAACTAGCGAGAGAAATATGAGCGATGACTAAGAGTGTTCTCTAGGGACAAAAAACAATTTTCATATTTATAATATTTCTACATTTTCGCTATACTACAAAAACTAATGTAATAAAATTGCAAAAAAAAAAAGTGAAATAATTATTTTTTTAATTATGAGAGTTTTAAGAAATTTATTTGTTAACAAAGAAACATGAAAAAATTCAGTAATCCAGTTCCTAAACTGAACGCTAGGAATGCTGCTCAGTGACGTTTCAATTCCAACTTCTTAAATTTCCAAAACCCTAAATTACCAAATAACTAATTTTGACACGGCTACTAATTACATTAATGTGTGTTGGGTAATAAAATTGCTTAATAATAATACAAAGCTTAATGCACGACGTATTGGAAGTGGATCTGACATGGCGTGCACTATTAGACATTATTAGCAAAATTTCCATTTCAGTGTCTAGGTAGAGTAGGAAAACTTGACTGGAAATTTTTTTTCCTGTACATCCATGGTAGCGTTCCTACTTAGAAATATTCAAATGAGTCAAATGCGTAGTTAGGAATTTAAATTTTTACAGTAGCGACGATAAAATTGTCTATATTTGCAGCATTTTCAGCCTGATATGTGGCATTATTTCCGTACAATGTGTAGGTTAAAATCTTTCATCACAGTTTAAAAAGTTTGCTATAAATTATTTTTGGCTGTGTGGTCTCTTCAAAGTTCAAACTTAACGGCGTGAGATGAGCCACTCTGGAATATAGCGAAAGATAAAATGTCCCAACTTATTTTCGATTTTATCCGTAGCTCGTTCCTGCTTTTTTGAATCCCTGCTTAAGTTCTACTTTCAGGCTATTAACTACGTATTCTTCCGCCACATGTAAACACAACAAACACAAGTATATATGTTGTTCAAGGTATAGTGAGCACTTTTGAGCTCAACCTTTGGAAAAATATCACTGCCCGTTAACTGCATGTTTGCTACCGTACACAGTAGCATGCAGGCTCCCTGTTAAGTTGGCAGCAAATTAAAGAAAATAGTTCCAAGTCTTGACGTTGTACTTCGAGTGTAATGTTTAAAATTATAGCAAATCAAATTGGTGTTTTTTTTCTTTATGGAAATTAGAATACGAATTGGAGGTATTAGTAACACATTTATGTTCCTAACAATTTCAGGTTTTCATTTGGCTGGCGCATGAATATATTTGGCAACGTTGGGCGCAGTGCTCCACTGGAAGCCATACATTAAAAAAATAGTTAAATATAATTTTTTTTTGCATATTTGAAACATTAAAAAAAAATGCATGAACTCTTATTTGGTGGTTACATATATGTATGTCAAACTGTAACCCACGGCATTAGTAACCGTTGTAATTTTCCTTTTGTACAAATTAGTTAGTATTTATTATTATGGCTGCAGTAAAACAGAAAAACTGGATTTGACATCATATTATTAAAAAAATATAAAATGTAAAATTTTTTTTCCAGGGAAATGTCATTACATACTATGCATACAAGGTAAACTATGTTTGGTACAATATTATTATAAAATAATTAATTTCTGTTACCAAACGCACTTAAGTATTTTTTTTTTTTTACATTCGATTGGCCGTGCCTGGGAATCGGCGAACAGTGTAGAAGTTGGTGACGACGTGGAAATACTTGACGACTTGCTGAGCCGCAATATCCGCCGGATATCTCATTGGATAGGAATGCGGGCCCCAGATAATCCCGCATATAACCGCCGATAAATTCCGGTACCTAGCGAACTTTAAATTCTTTCTTGAACTGCTTGCTGGTAAGCCACGCCGTTGTTTGGATCGGACGAGTTCATGGCTATTTTATTGCAACTCTGAGGTTCGACTCTTCCCACAATCGGGAGGAACGTTTTCTTAACAGCAATCCGTGAAAATAATTCTTTAAAACTATTTAAATTCACTTTTGGAAATCTATATATTTATAGGTGAATGTGTCTCCTGAACAACACAATACATAATGGGAAGCAATTAATTTCAATTAAATGCGTGGTAAATAAACAGGGTGACAAGGGAAGTTAATAAATAATTATAAATAAACAACGCATAATATGTACTCTCTCGCTTAAAGTTGTTCCTGAAATATTGATAAGTACTAGTCTAAGAGTACCATTATGGGGGCCACGGTTGCGCAGTGGCTAGTGCGATTATTTCCCACCAAGGCGAACCGAGCCCGATTCCCGGTGGGATCGCTCCCAGATTTTTGCCACGCGGGAATCGTGGCGGACGATGTCGCTGGTCAGCGGTTTTTCTCGGGGATATCCCGTTTCCTCCGCCCTTTCATTCCGGCACTGCTCCGTACTCACCCTCACTTCGCCCTCATCGGCTCTCAAGACCTCGATGTTAAGAGCCACCCGAACCTCTTCACTCTCCACTCCACACGAATACCTTTATATTATACCATAGCTGACCCCGAGTCCCGCTTCCACGTCACCCTTAGAATGAAAAAAAAAAACATTAATCACAGTCATTGAAACTATTTACCTATTTACTGTAGGCCTTTAAGGCGTCCGTCTACCTGGAACTTTGTCCCACGTTTAGTCCGAGAAGCGCGGGAGCGATAAGGGTGACACTGCCACGCGCATCAAGTACGCCAGCGCCGCTAAGCTCAAGGCTCTGAACTGGCGTGCAGTGTTCTCGTCGTGCTGCGTGTAACTATGGGACTTTCAGAGGTGACTATATTATTTTATTAGTGGGAAGTCTTTAGGAAGGTTCAATGCAGGCCCCTATAGTAGTTTTGTATGTATCTGATGCGTACATTTTGAGCTACAGCGCTTTGTAAAGGCCGTTTTTAGCGGTTTTGGAGTACTCTGAGTTGATGTTTCTAACGTACGTGATATTTTGAAAGTACTTAACAACTCTCGTCTGAAGTGTGTGTTCTTTTCGTAGATCAGCACGTTGGACGCAGGCTTAATAGTTTCGTTCGTGTATTTCGAACACTCTGCAACGCAGTTCAAGCGCCAGGAAGACGGGCGCCTTAAGCACTACTCTTTGTCTGATACATGCGTCAGAAGGAACTTTTTGTCAACAGGAGCAGCCCGAATAAAATGGTTCACCCGGGTGGACTTGTGCGGATTGATTTTTTGGTGCCCCTCGTTACCTTGCTCTTTACATCCCTTTCCATCCTTGTCTCCCAGTACTAACAACCACGGGGATTTCACCGATGTACGTGAGTGTAAATATATTCCTGCAATCGCATGTTTTTAACATAACACATAGCATAACATAAATATACTCTCCTTGCTAAATACAGTAGTTTGAATTTTTGTAAAAAAAAGAAAAAAAAAGAATGAATGTTGTTAAATGCTGTTCATGGTAAACTGAGCACTTTAGAAAGCCCTGCTTAAAATCTATTTCTATTCATGTTATGTATCTTTCCCCCACATCTAAAATTAACATTGACATGATGAACCTTGTCAACTTATTCATGCGCCCGTCAAGTGAAACTGTGAAATTATGATAAAATTTTAATATTTCCGAAAATTTCAAACTCTATGACTTTATACATTAAAAAAAAAAACCAAAAACAAAAAAAATATATATATAAAAAAATTTACACATGTTTACCTAACACTTTAAATTGTACATTAAGACGTAGTACTACTCTCCCTTCGTCGTTACCAACTTTACTGGGCGCATGCCAGTCAGTGACATTTCTCGAAGATTGATTTCAAAAGTGCTCGCTTTACCGTGAACAGCCTATTTACTAGATTTATAGTTTTCCACCTGTAAATTTTATTTTTTAAATTTGAAGTAATAATATTTTGAGGTCTCAGTGCCGAAAAAAAAATTCATAAACTAATCTTAGGAATAGCCTATATCAGGACTTTGTGTTTACCCATCAAATCGCCCGTTCTGATTTTGTTCCAGGAAAAAAAAAAACACAGCAGGCATTATAACATTTAATTAATTTATTAGAATCGTAAAAACGATTTGGTCAGTTACTGATTATAATTTCTAAATTTGGCAATGTTTAGATTTTATTATTAAAAAAAATACTTGACGCGAAATTCTATTTAAAGTAAGCAAACAGAATATATTGATTTTATGATTTAAATATATTTGTACGTATTTATTATCTTTATAACAATTAACACGTTGGGCTCCTCCCAAAGAATAAAACTGACTATGATAATAATTAAAATTAACCTTTTTATGTTATAAAACTGTCTACTCCTTACACCCAACATTTCTGAATTTAAAACGATACTCAAATTTGAAACAGTATAGTCAAAACATCTTCAAAAATACTCAGTACTTTAAGAAAAGGTATTTTAATGTATTAGTTCATTCATGAACATACAATTTATAATTACGAGATGTTTTATATATCCTGGAGCTTTATTAGCTCAGGTGAAAATCCGTGGAAACCAAAATACAATAAATAAAATAAAATACAATCGGCGCCCCAATTAAGAGTCGGTCCTCCTTTTTTATATCACTGTATTCACTTACCTTGCCAGTTGCCACTGAGCATAAAAATTAAGATTATTTCATGGTCACCATTTCCTCCAAACACGACTGTTCTGTTTTGTTTATCTTTATAGTTTGGAAATAACGTTGTCAACGTCACATACGATCAGGGCCAAACAATAAGCAAAAATTCCAAAATTTTACGACTTTCCCTACTTAATTCGTCACTTTCGTCTTCTCTATGTTGAATGCTCGTNTAAGCAAAAATTCCAAAATTTTACGACTTTCCCTACTTAATTCGTCACTTTCGTCTTCTCTATGTTGAATGCTCGTTTTCCCTTGTCTGCAGTAAATGCGTGGAGTGGAGCGATTTAGACGTCTCTTAACAACGGGGTCTTGAGAGCCGATGAACGTGAAGCTAGGTGAGCATGGGGCAGCGTCGAAATGCAAGGGCGGGGGAAACGGAAGATCCCCTAGAAAACCCGCCGAACAACGGCATCGTCCGGCATGATTCTGTCGTGTGGGGGGCCCCGCCGGTAATCGAACCCGGTTCGCCTTGGTGGGGGGCGCGAGGGCCGAGAGTTACAGCCGCTGTTATAACCGTGGCCCCAATAAATGCGTCATTAGCTTCCGCTACAGCAAGGGAGGAAAAAGACACAATTTGTGCACGTGCACTTGGAAAAAACAACAATGGGTGAGCAGATAACATTAAGGTTTTTTTTGCGGTTTTGTGGAGTACAGGACACGTCATTCCCACCATGAAAAAGAGAGAGACNCAGATAACATTAAGGTTTTTTTTGCGGTTTTGTGGAGTACAGGACACGTCATTCCCACCATGAAAAAGAGAGAGACAGAAACAGACATGGACGATATTTTCCTTGTTTCCTGTGTCTTCGATCTGCAGAACTACATTCCCNAAAGAGAGAGACAGAAACAGACATGGACGATATTTTCCTTGTTTCCTGTGTCTTCGATCTGCAGAACTACATTCCCAAATGCGCTCTACACGATGGCGAATCATTTGTTTATCTTTAAATTTTTATTTGCGTGATTGACAAGTGTAGATTGCTCTGTTACGAGAAAGAGGCTGAAGGCTCCATGAGTTTAATGCCGCTGATTTGTGTGGACACGTCAAGAAGTAATTCTTTTTCCTGAATCTGGTAAGTTTTGCGATAACAGGGACTTAGGCATGTTATTTTATTTATCTTTTTAAAGACACGTTATGCAACTGATTTACCTCTTCTTAGTACACTAGACCCTGGCAGTGTTCCGCAACTAAATAAACTATTTTTATTTTATACTTAATCTTCTACACAAAATCTTGTTTACATAAGTCATGCGATTATTTATTTTGTAGCCTTGCGTCTACGGAAAAGTTTTTGCATTATTAAAGTAATGTAACTGCATTTGTATTCTAAAACTGAAACGCTCTCAAAAGTTTTTTTTACGAATCTTTTGATATTGAATAATGTAAATATAATAAATAAATAAAAATAGAATCATTACAATGCTTGGAAACGTCTTTAACAAACAACAAAAGTGTATTCGCCTGTAAAAAAAATTCTATTTGATAAGTTTTGGCGCGGAATGGGGGGTGCGCAGAAATAAGTAACTGGATTGTGCGCATATCGCCTGACAAGCACAGGTTGAGTGCAAGTGTTTACATGCTCGTTTGTTCTTTGTTAGTGACGGGTTGAGTGAGTGTGAGTGTATGTGATTGGCGCTGTTGACAAATCGTACATCAGCAGGGAGGACAGTGAAGTGCTTTGTGGCGGTGTGGATGACAGCGTGAAGGTGTGTTAACTGTGAATATTTTTGATTTTATAATTTGTTGATTTTTTATGGGTGGAAAGTGTTAAAAGGACGGCGAAGCTCGGAATGGTCTCTTGTTTATTTAACTTGACGCATTCGTGCCAACCCGCCGTGTTGGAATCCACGTGTGGACTAAATGACGTGACACATCGTTAAATGATACTTTTCTTTCTTTTAGAACCTGCTTTGAAGGTACGGTACGTTACTGAATTCTGATTCCATCTTTTAAGAGGCAGTAATATTTTCACGAACGTATGTAGTGATGTTAGTATTGTAGCTTGTGAATCGTAATATACAATGATATTTTAATATAATTTCAAATTGAACACAGGAATGTGCAATGCATAGTGAATTTTAATAGGAGTTATAAATTCCTGCCCAATGCCCTTAGCGGAGAAGAATAATTGCCAGACCTGTACAATAGATGATTTGTAAATAACTTTTTGTCGTGGTGCATCCTGGAGCGCATTGTATGTCAAAACAAAATGGTGGGAGGCACTTGATGGTTTCAATTAATTTAATGCTCTTTGTACGTATGTAATGATATAAGTGAACTTTTGTGTACAAACTGCCGAAATGTGAAAACTCTATGCTGTAATTCACAAAATGACACATCAGTAGCAGATTATTATAATTTTTTTATATAACTTGTTGTTAGCTGTTGTGTTTAGAGATGCCAACATTGCAAGCTGTAGACTGTAGAGGCACTGAGTTTCGCCGAACGCACATTTTACTCGTGTTCTGAAATGTAGCGGACACTGTAATTTCTATCCTATAAATTTGCATTTAATGATACGGAACGTGAACAAAATAAATTATTTCGACTACAGTGTTTTTTGATATTCACAGCGATATTAAGTACCGGCGTAGGTGAAGAAGTCCTAACAAAATACAACAGGAATCGCTAATTTTAACGAAACTTATAGAAACCTTCCTTATTTTTTTTCGTTTAGTAAAGAAAATGTTACATATTGAGCTATTGATTGCGGTATAAGTTATAGAATGCTGTGAAAATATATAACGTACCCTAGGCTTCAAATGTGTATTGCAAGGGTATAGATTGAAACTTGTATTTATGGAGGAATACATGTGTCGTACAAGTTGATCATAATGTGAAAAATAATCCTGAGATTACAATGTCAGAATCAGAAGGGTTCAATTTTAACCTAGGAAGCAATTAGTAAATAAGTTAACAATAGGGCCATTCATATAGGGTTGCCAAATGTACTATTTTACCTAATTTGTGCATATTTTTTACACGTTATGGTCTTGTCTGTTACAGTAAACTAAATGTTCTTTTTTTTTACGATCTGCTGAACCCATCAAAAATTGTTTCAATCAGAAAGCTGCTCTACAGGTTGGCAGCAATCCTTTATTGAAGTCATTATTTGGTGAGTAAGATGATCTGGGACCTTCCTGTCATTATGTTCAGATGATTTCGCCATTTCAGCTTAAGAGAACTTCCTAGTTAAATATTGTTTGGAAAATATATGTTTGTGCAGTATGTAAAAAAAATAGTGAAAGTGGTTAAGTTTCGTCCTTCCTTATGACCAGATTTAACCTTGAGGTGTTTAAGTGTTTTTTTACTTGGAGTTCCCCTTAAACAATTCTGAATGTATTATTCCATTCCACACAAACATTGATGTGAATTATTTACTGTGCAAAATTACCAGCTGCACTATTCTCTCTTTGTTTCAGAGTGGTTTTTGTAATGAAAGCTTGCCTGATGACATCATGTCGTTCAGTAAACAACGGTGTACAATAACTAGCATAGACGAAGGGGAGTCGAGTGTGACGACAATCACCCAGACTGTAACGGAAAATGTGGTGATGCTGGGGGATGAAGTGGTGGAACTGCAAGAAGTGGAAGTGGAGGAGATGCAAGAAGTGACAACTCCTGTGACGCCACGCCAGAGGAGGACGTCGGACGTTGTAGACTCGCTGGGGAACAAACCCCCGGACAGCCCTCGCTCGCGGAACTCCTCGATCAGTAGCCCCTGGAGTCGCGATGCTCCGTGGTCAAACGATTCAGTCTTCAGCACCACGCCTCCGAGTAGCACCACTACTCTGAATGCAGCTCGTAAGGTACAGGTGAATTTTTTTATTGTGCTTATATAGCTTGGATCAAGACATGGCTGTACCAACAATTTTTTGGGTTTGCGTGTGTTTGAAAATATTGAAAAGATGTTACTACATTTCACCAAGATTAGAACTACCAATTAAAAAGATATTGTAAAGTAGAATTTCAGTCTGTGGTAAAATTTTGCTTTTTTTTTCAATTTGTTACAAAATGTGCATTTAAGTTACATGGCAATCGTTAGTACCCAATGAGCTCAAAATAAAAATTATGCAAGTTGTGAAAAGTGGTTGTGGCTGAGCGGTTAGACTGCTTGCCTCTCACCAGGCAAACCGGGTTTGATTCCTGGCCAGGTCAGTCCTGGATTTTTGCAAGTGGAAATCGTACTGGATGATGCCGCTGGTCGACATTGCTGCTCCATTCTCACCACCTTTCACCCTCATCAGCTCTCAAGACCTCGTTGTTAAGAGCTGCCCAAATATCTCAACTCAACTCAAATTGTGAAAAGGAGTTTGTGATCTTTTGGAGAGCTGAATGGGTAACAGAGTTAAAGTATTTATTTTGGGTGGTATAGAAATGGCACCACAAAAAACCAGGTACCGTAAACATTTATCCCTTATCCAGCATTCTCCTCCCAATGATAAGGGTTGGGGAGGGGACGCAAAAATAAACTGAATGAAAAGTAAAAAAAATGAAGCTTTGCTAAAATATTTATTTCAGGTAAATTATTTTTTAAAGTCAGCACTTTCGAAATCCACATTTGAAAAAATAGCCACTGTTTGATTCACTATGTGTTAAGTTCCCAGTGAATGACTAGAAGTAGTTCAACGTATTAATATTTTGCTGAAAGAATGTGCAAATTAGTAACAAAGTAAATCAGATCCTTTGTTTCATAATTGCTTTATTAACATACTCAAAAATTTAACTTGGCCAGGCACATGCAAAGCGTACCTACTGTAATTCTTCGAGCAATGAAATGCAAACATTGTGTTAAAAAAGTAAAGTACCTACATGGCAATGTTTATATTTACATAAGGTGGAAAGATACAAGTTTGCTGAAAATTGAATTNAAAAAGTAAAGTACCTACATGGCAATGTTTATATTTACATAAGGTGGAAAGATACAAGTTTGCTGAAAATTGAATTTAATAAGGGCTTTCAAAACTACTCGCTTTACTGTAAACAGTCTGTAATAATTTTTGTTGATTTGTTTGGAGTTAGCAATTTTGTAACACACAACATTTTATTCCTTACATACCGCTAAATTCTCCTCTCAGAGTCCTTCCTGTACGCAGATGTCTTCAAGGTAGTATGAAGTACGCTGTCAATTGTTTCAAACATTGTGTAAGCATTAAGGTTGTGGCGTGCAAATTTTGAATGGCGTGACAACAGCACATATTTGCTAGGTTTATAAAAGACTGCCTCAAAAGTTGTCATACAATAAAAAAAGTTTGGTAATCCCGAAAAGTAGTATATTTAGATTACTAATTACACAAAATACGAATTTACTAGCTGCAATAACGTGTTATGCTTACAAACCACAAAAACGATAGTGGGCAGGGCTATGAAGATTGAGGAAATTGTGTGGTAAAATCACTTAAAATACACCCACAAAAATACAAAAACACCTCAATTTAACATTTGTCCACCCAATTTTGTAATATGTGCCCACCTAACCTACCTTAACCCAACACCATGATGAGTGAATCATTATTTTACATTTTTAATTGAACCTAGGATTATAGGGTTTTAATCTAACGTAGGATNGCCACCCAATTTTGTAATATGTGCCCACCTAACCTACCTTAACCTAACACCATGATGAGTGAATCATTATTTTACATTTTTAATTGAACCTAGGATTATAGGGTTTTAATCTAACGTAGGATTGTAGTGTTTTAATCTAACCTAATATTTGATTCTAATCAAGGATTTGGTAATTATTAAATTTAGGGGCTTTTCTGAAAAACACAAAAAAAAATTCAAAATTATGATATAATCCTACTCTACTAATCACGTAGAACACGAATATACCAGGGGCGTAGCTTTAAAATAAGTACAACATATTAAAAAAAGTTTATCAAAATTGCGAAATGAGCAGTATAGTCAGTTGGTTTACGTTTCTGAACTAAACGTCCTAGACCNTTAGAACACGAATATACTAGGGGCGTAGCTTTAAAATAAGTACAACATATTAAAAAAAAGTTTATCAAAATTGCGAAATGAGCAGTATAGTCAGTTGGTTTACTTTTCTGAACTAAACGTCCTAGACCAACAAAAGTTGCATTAATGGGTTCTGCACAGCTTACCTTGTTCATATTCAAGAGGGCGTAATATGTTTGTTTACGTCTATTAATGTCAGAGGAATTATACCAGCCCCCTACCTAAGCGAGTCAATTTCAATTCTTTTGGTGTGTTTTACGGTTCCTTTAAATCCCTACAATCCTACATTCGTAGTTGAGTGTAAAACCCAAACATCCTAGGTTAGTGTAAAATCCAAAAATCCTAGGTTAGTGTAAAACCCAACAATCCTAGGTTAGTTTTAAAATGTAAAATAGTGATTCACCCATTGTGGGGTTAGGTTCTGTTAGGTTAGGTGGGCACACATTACAAAATTAGTCTGACGTTAATGCCCCTAGTATATTCGTGTTCTACGTAATTAATAGATTAGAAATGTATCATAATTTTGAATATTTTTTGTGGTTTTCAGAAAAGCCCCTAAACTTAATAATTACCAAGGATTTTAGGTTTTTAAAGTAACAGTAAAACATACCGGAAGTATATGAATTAATGCACCTAGGTAGGCGGCATGTACAATTCCACTGTCCTCTGCCAATTCAACTACTCTTGTGCATGACTCGCACCTTACCTCACTAGACAAAACACCATTATTTACTAAAACGTCCAAGTAACACCCGCCACATAGACAACTGTAACACACAGAAGCACTCGTACTTGCACCCACCATTCTAAAATCACAAGCATTCACACGGTCAGATTCCGACTTCACAACACGCGCGCAACAACATACACCACTCGCCACGAACCGCACTGTCTCGCATCTAAAGTGCAACTAACATACAGTAACGTCTATACATCCACAGCCAATAAGGGGACTGCTGATTTGCAATTGTTTACGTTACTACAGCATTATAGGACTAAACATTATGGTGTCCGAGGTAAATAAAGTGGCAGAACTCCTCGTATATTATTGGTTTTATTTTAGAAGTTTTGCTTATTTTATCACTACGCCATCCTAAAAATGAAACAGGTAAGGTGTGTAAAAGCCATTTATATAACTTTTGCGAGTCTACTATGTCTCCTTCAAAAGAGCTGCCATTCTTTACATTTACCAAAAGTTTTTATTTTAAAGTAAATTTGGTTAAGTACACTGTTACTTTATTTATACAGTTAAAATCATTTTACTACTTCCTTTTTTTTTTTTTTTTTTTACCCCCGTAAACTATTTTATGTATTGCTGCATGTGCCTTACATAAAACAATCTAGGTTCATGTGTATACTTTGCAATGAGAATTTTTTTGTGCAGACATCGCCCCGGTGGAGTGACACAAGCTCAGAATCGTCTGTCTCTCCAGAGTCTGATGTCGGCTACGGCAGTAAGAATTCATTGTTGATGAACAGTTCAGTGGAGGTGTTCACTCCAGATTGGCTGAAAAAACAGAATCCTCCTGGCAGCACAAGTTTGCCCGATGAAATGGATGCGCATCCTTACGAAACAGAATACCACACGTAATTATGTACTTCAATTGTGTTGTAGAATGCAAGTGTTTTGATTTGGCTCAAATCCTAGCAGTGATAAGTACACACGTGATAAAGATATGGGTCATCTTTTTTACTTCACATAATTTTGTCAGGGAGTGTAGAAAAAGGGAAATTTATTTTTGTTGAAAGTTGACATGTGTAACTGAACATTCCCTTTGTCATATTGGCATGGAGCAGCCAGTTTTTTTTTTGTTTCAGTTAGTTTATTTATTAAATCCTGACATTATACCAGTAAAGTTTATGGTTCTACATTCTCTCTCTTTCTTTTTCTTTCTTGCTCTTTCTTTCTCTCTAAGAACAGTATTAAATCCAGTGGTCCCCAGGCTTAACAAAATATTTGGATTTTATCTTGTGAAGAGTCTGTTAGAAGAATAAATAAATAAATAAAGACACGCATTGTTTAAGGTTTTGAAGTAGAGTGTTTCTTTACTTCTACTGTATGTAACTCTTGGAGGTCTGCATGCCCGGGATTTTTAGTTCCAGCCGAGCCCAAGCTTATGCTCAAACCCTTTTGTTACATTAAAAAAAATAAGTTTAATAATAACAAACATAATACTAACATTTTTAGGTAACCTATTTTTTTTTTGTGTATGCAATTCTAAGGAATAATTTTAACAGAACACACCTATGTTTAAAAATTTGTTTTGTTTGAGAATAAATACACACACCTGTTTTCTCTGGAAATGTTTCCATGATTTCTTCAGTTTTGGCAAGGTAGTTCTGGCATGATTTTTGCTACTTTTTCTAAAAATTTCATCAAACATTTTTGTGATTAAGTTAGAAATGTATTACAATATCACAAACCATATAGTGCGTGTACAATTAATCTTCTTTCAGTAAAATATGAAATTGTGAAGTTTGACTTTATGTAAATATATTATTTTAATGGCAAAAATTAGACTGTTTAATATTAAAAAAAAATACTTATCACTCCATGCACATATAGTACATATGTGTGTATATAAGAGACAGTTAACATGAAAGTATAAAATAAAAGTAATTGTATGCATCATCAGCATGATTCCCACACAAAATAGAAACCTACCTTAAGAAAATTCAGCCATAACAATAACTATTCTGCAAATGACAGAAATAAAACATTTTTGGAATGTGTCACATTTTGCATCAGCCCAATAATTTGACAGCAAACATTTAAGAGCTTGTAAGTTATGAAAACTTTATTTACATCTGTTTGTGTACGTAATTTGTAGGTTATAATATTTTAAGAGTCTATAAAAGATTTCGCTGAATAACTTGATTGTTTTTATTTAAGTTTTTGGCCATAAAATAGGTTGTTTTGAAATAAACTATTCATCATTCTAAAATTTGTGGTTTTATTCTGCAGATGCTGCTGAGGTTTGGGAAACATTTAGTTGCACTGTATCGCTGTTCTTTTTTACATGTGGTGCTATTGGCATTTTTATGTGTAAGGCGCATTTATGTATTGTAATACTTGCACGCTGCAACATTAACGTTATAAAAATGAAAAATTCCCTTTTGTAACTTTTATTGCAGTTTCAAAAACTTTGCCAAGAAGTTTAAATCAAAACGTTTTCAGATAACCTTGATACCTGCCAAATGCTGAAGTTTGGAAGTAGGTATTGATTCTGCTCTGCGGCGTGAGGCGCCAGCACATGATGCTAGCCCTCAGTGATAGGGCTTAGGAATACGTCAACACTGTTGTCTCTAGGTCCAATTTACTAATTAACATACACTTTATACGGGTGTTCACATAATCAAGTTTTATTGTTGCTTGAACAGGTTAACTGGTACATGAACTCACGAGACAAA
>NQII01004224.1:127256-158884 GCA_002778355.1 Clitarchus hookeri
CTCTCATTGATTATGGTTAACCACTATTATCTAGAAAATCTTTTGATTAATATTAATTTTACAACTCATTCAACCACTGTGTAACTGTGAGCTGTGAAGACCAACATACGTGTGGGTGAGCCTTTACAGGCTTGCAAAACTATAGATGCACAAAATATTATTTAAAAATACATACTATATTCATTTTTGGGATATTATTTCATAATGTGTGAATATATGAAATTTATTTACAAGCTATTCATATATGCATGAATGCACACTGCAGTGCAATCACATTTGTATACCTTTTCAAGGAAGCACATGTTAAAATTGTGTTCGTCGGGGTTTTTTTGTTCATACGGGTGTTTAATGTTGGAGTAATTGTGTTACAGTTTCGAATGAAGACCACTCGGATTGTGACTGCCTCTGGGTAACAGTTTTGACGCATGGTCATTACGGTGGCCTGATAAAGGCATACGATGCCTACTACAGTGTAGAAACACTGTGGCTGCCATTCACGCCAGACAGGTGTGAATCTTTGGGTGGGAAACCAAAGATATTTATTGTTCAGGTGAGTGGTTTTTCTCTATATTCAATGGTTAATTAACCATGAGTAGATGGTTGGTTGGTTGGTTGATTGATTGATTTTGTGTATAGGTTGTACCTATACTGTGTTACAAATCCAAAATTCTGAATTTGTATACCTGCANTTGATTGATTGATTTTGTGTATAGGTTGTACCTATACTGTGTTACAAATCCAAAATTCTGAATTTGTATACCTGCACAGTTTTATTATATTTAAAACATAGTGTAAAATTACAGTGATCTGGTATTATTATTCATCTTAAAATGAATACTACTAACGTGGAAATTAGAGACCGTATATGCACTAGTTTTCTTGAGTCTTTAGGTGCAGTATTAAAGGAATACAATATATAAATTTTGTGGTCTTCAGCTGACGTGGACAAAATGTGAGAATGTATTCACTATGTTTATGGGAAACATGTTTGTGGACTAGCTTACCTGGTCCACAGTATGGGTGGCCGTATACTGGGTTATGTATTTATAATGTACGTTCACCCGGTTAAAGGTAGCCCGCAGTCCTACACTACTTTTGGCAAAGTGGTTTCAAGATGGCGGTCTCCTGCTTCTCTTTGGCAGGTTTGTCTATGAGGATGGAAGTCACTATCACCCTATAATAAGCACACCGGGTTAGGTAAGAATACGTGTTTATTCCCCAGAGAAATAAACACGGCCCGTACTATCTCCTAGCTATCGATTGAACTGAAACCAGTGGAAGTAAGCTGGGGCAAAACTAAACAAGAGCAGAAATAGGCTAGGTAGCTATTACTACTGATGCTAACTAATCTATGCTGTTGTCCCGAAGGGACTCTGGGTGATAGTGATTGTAANAATGGTTTGCAGACATGGACTGAAATGTGATTTCTTTTCTTACGAAAACAGATTGCGAACACGTGCAGCAGTTTCTGAGAAAAACGTGTATTTCAGACACACTGCAATGCTGTTCACTCATTAGGTAGGCGGGCGCCTTAAGGGCAGTGCTGGGCTTCGTTGCTGGCTTCTGTCGCACGCGGGGATGATTACAGGACACGTGACGTCTGACATAATGGCATAGACATGGCCTCCATTGCCGTGTCCTTGGGTGCCTCTTGCCTAAGGATGTGCTGGTTGGCTCTGTAAGCAAGACGTCATGTGAAGATGAGGTGGAGTCGTAAATGATTATTATGCCAGTACGCGTTAGTGTATCTGTTCTTAATAAAGTTGTACATTTTCTAATGTCTATTTTGTTCTACGGTATTTATGAAGTGTGGCTAAATGCAAATGAAGTCTATTATATTAATTAAAACCTGGAAAAAAATTTGAAACATTGGTTGAGTGTTATTACGTTCATATAAATGTGATGCAGTTCTTTGATCATTAGTACATGTTCATATTATTAATGTTGCTGACAAGTAGCCAGTTTCACAAGTGCTACTTCCACATTTATTTGTTGGCTATTTAATTAATGCAAGATTTAGAATGCATAGTGTTTATAAAATACTATTAACCATTTAAATTAAAAAATGGTCAAATTCTATATTAAATGTAAGAATGCTGTTAATGATATACGTACTTTGTCATTAGCTAGGTGTTGTAGTGTTCTCGTGAAATTGTGTCTATATTGAAAGTGGTTCTATGTTTTCATATTGAGGAATTAATATTTTTTGTGATTTATAAATAACATTTCTTTGTGAACTACACCCTTGCATAATTTTAAGTCTTCATGTATTTCTCTTTTGCCAGGAACAGTGTGGTGAAAATTTAAATCCTAGTTTAAGTCATAACTGGAGCTATGNTGAAAATTTAAATCCTAGTTTAAGTCATAACTGGAGCTATGATGGTTCATGATCATGTAATTTATTGATAGCCTTTGATTTTTTGTATCATGTAAATGTGTTATTCTAAGTAAATATATGTGTGCAATTTTTTTTTTACAGGCTTGTCGAGGAAATAGAGTGGATAGAGGAGTCAAAATGGTTGCTAGAAAAACTACACAGACTGATTCCAGTGTTCAGCCATATAAGCTGCCGATATATGCAGACTTCTTAATCGCCTATAGTTCAGTAGATGGTATGTTTAATAATCAGGTTGTCCTTGTTAAATTATGAATTCTAGACTGGAAAACATAATGCCATATTGAATAGTGCTAAGTGTATAAATCTTCTTATTAATATTAACAATATGTCTGATATTTTCATGCCAACATTGCAGATAACCAATACATAGGGCCGCTGCACTTTTATGACAAAAATAATGAGCTGATTTTTGTCATTAAAATTTCACCGTTTTGTCAAAATAATATTTTTATTTCATCAAATAAATTTTATAGCAAAAACTGCATGCGTAGAGACCTGAGAAAATAGCATTTGTGATAAAACCTAAAATAACGTGAATTTTAGCATTTTAGTGCTAATAAAAAAATTTTACTTGTTTTACTTCAAATAAAGCAATTTTGAAAATTTATGCCGACCTTTACTTGAAACTAAACCTATATTCGCGGAATGAGTGTTACACAATGATCTGTTTTGTTGCTTTGCTAACTAAATGTGGCAAAAAAAAATGCATACAGACACACAATGAATGTTTATATTATGTTTGTGTTTGAGGTTAGGAATACTTGTCCCACTGTTTACCAAATGTCTGCCGTCTTCGTTGCAGCAACTAGTTATTTTGCCTGTTCAAAATTTCTTATGTCCAAGTGCCAATTCCTGGATCATATTTTGTAGCTTTCCTTGAACGACACACCCGTTCCATCAATTTTTTTCACATACACAGTTCAAAAATATAATAATCACCAAATAAAAGTGTTACTGTTAAGGTAGCTGGAATTATTATAAGGCCTTGATGATCGTAGAATATACGCGGATAGAGAATGTTTGACAAGAAATCAGAATGTAAATTAGCGCACGAGTTAAGATGAAATTTTCATCACTGCTGTAGACCTGAAATGTTAGCAAACGCTATAAATGTGAATTTTCTCATAAACGAAAAATTTCGATTTCTAGCTGTAATTCACGAATTGTACAAAATCCTCTAGTATTTGCGCGAATTATTGTTTTATGTTGCATAGTTGCTTCTTAAGACATATTTAGTGTGGTTTTGCATATTCAAATATGAATGCATGCAGAGTTGGTCAGATTTCTTCGATTTATCACCATAAACGAAAACATGTTTTACTTTCCGTAAATTGTGTTTACTGCCATAGATAACATGACCGCAAGTGATGATACATCACTTTGTGTTAACGTTCTAGTGCACGGCCGTGTAAAAGTTTATTTGCTCACTAGGAAACCCTGCCGTTGTAGTGTTCATGTCTACCAAGCACCATGTTATCTATGGAATTCGCGCCAACTAGCTCGCCGAGTTTGTTTACATGCATAGCATCTTCACGTTTTATCCAACAATTATTTATTTTTTACAAAGCGATGTGGCGGTCAAAAACGTGTTTTTATGCATTTATTTATGTAGAATATATTTGTGAATTGAATTATCACGTATTTTAATCTGTTCTTCTTCCAGCTAACTGTATTTATTATCATACATATTCACTGTAAATATGTGCGGTAAAAAATTACACGTTTTGAACAAACAAAAGTTTTGTTAGCTAGCGGACCTAAATATGTTGTTGAAATTTCAGATAGTTAAAAACATAAAGGTAGATTTTTTTTCTTTTCGTACACTGCACTTTTATTATATTTTTTTTAAACAGTGCTTTTATAATTATGCCCTTGCCAGTGCATTGTGACCGTTATTCCAGGTGTCGTGCAGAATACAAAATCTTAAGTAAAAAAAATGTGAAATGTTTTTCAATGTTGTCTGTTGATTAAGGAAGCTAGTGGTTTTGTCTTAAAAACGTGGCTGTATTTTCTTTGGGAGTTAGGTATTTTTTCAAGGAAATGATTGTCTAAAAAAACACAGCTTTTCAATAGGAATAACACTGCCAATTTCAGGTTTTACGAATAAAATGATTTTCTCTAATTATGTACATAAAGAGGGCATAAAAAAATAGAGTAATTCTCATGCAGAAACCTGCATTTTTGTAGTAAGAAAATAACACAAATTTTTGGGGAAAATAACACCTACTTTTTCAGGTGTCTATGCATGCATTATTATTATAACATGAATCTGTTGTTTTTGTAACATTTTCAATCGTACTACTAATGATTGAAGATATCTCGTCAATGTGCTAGAAATCTCCATTGTGTTGCAAAGTGATCAAATGTCGGAGTCTATCAACAAGTTCATTGGGGTATCCGGAAAATATGTAGCAGGTGTTCTCATCGTCTTCTGTCTTCTTCAGTTAACGTATGGCAGCCGACTTGTTGGAGAGATGTGCAAACACATTANGGTGTTCTCATCGTCTTCTGTCTTCTTCAGTTAACGTATGGCAGCCGACTTGTTGGAGAGATGTGCAAACACATTAGGAAAATCTCTATCACCTGCTTCATTTTAAATATCAAGTTTACTTTTCTTTGTAGCAGGAGTTGCATGGTCACTTTAATAAGTATATATTTATGTGAAAACCATGCACATTGTCACAGTAGCTGTATTTTTTGTGTGATCAATCTTTAACTCTGCTTTGCATTTGAATTATAAAAGACTTTCTCACCACCAACATACAGCTTCTGCTCATTTTTAGGTAACAATTAGATGTCTGCGAATACTCAAAAATCGAGCTCAAGCAGACTACCTGCTTGCGGCTCGATCTGCTTGAAATATTTTTCAGGCTCGAGAAATTTGAGCTTTTTTATGTGTCAGGTCATTCAGTCAGCGTCAGATTAGACTGTGTTTTACTGTTGACAAAAGGAAACATGTTTTTTATTAACAAAATGTAAATATTTTAAAGTTTCATGTGTTTCGGTAAAGAGATTTCTCAGAAATGGAGAAATAAAAGCTGATTAACAGCAAAACCATCCTAAAAATGGGCCGGACAAAACAGTTTGTTAAATTTTTACTACAAAATAAGAATTTATTCATTCCCGAAATTACATTTTGGAGGGTGGATGTTTTACGGTAAAATTTTTCCCTCAGAACTACATATATGAATCTGGATTCCTGTCAAAATTAGCGTAAAAATGGGGTCACAAATCTGCTTGTGATGCAGCGCCTAACTAAAACAGTTTGTTAGAAAAATAAAGACTCTCTACATTAAGGCACTTGTCTTTCGCAAGGCACAAAATCAGGAGATGTTCATGTTTTCCTTTAGTTATTTGGGAATTGCAAAATAAACTAATGCTCAGCGAAAATAAAATTATTGTTTAAGATTCACGTGTAAAGTAATAAAAGTATAGTTGATTTGGGCGTTCTAATGCAATAGTACGTGCCGAATCAATCTCTAGTCTGAACGACATTCGGTAGTATCAAATGAGACGTTAGAACTTAATATGGAGTTTGTTTAGGTTATCGGAAAACTTGCAGATGTAAACATTAAACTTCATGTTAAGTGTTGATAGGGCAATATAAGCTACAGAGGGAGAATTTTACATTTTTCACAACGTTAACATTGCAGTGTGCAAGTATTACAATACATAAAGAGCGTACATGTGTTTTAAACATACAACACACACGACAAAGAATTGGTTCTGCATAACTAAACCTTTTGCAAACCTCAGTAGCATCAGCAGAGAAAACAGACATCAGCAATGATGGATAGGTTATTTTAACAAAACTAGCCTTTATGGTTCAAAATGTGAATGAAAACAATTTATTTAGTGTAATAGTTTTAATGTTCATTTAACCCACAAATTATGTACTGGAAGAGACGTAAATTGATTTAATTAGTCATAAGTTAAGTTTTTGCAGTCAATTTTTTATTTGTATCATTTGCAGAATAGTTCTTTATGTGGTTGCAGTTTTGAAGTAGATTTATATCTGTGTGGGAATCATGCTGATGATGCATGGTATTGCTTTTATTTTACACATTCATGGCAATAGTTTTTTGTATGCAGGGTGTGATAAGTTGTTTTTTTATTGATCTGACAAAATCTTAGGAATTAAAATAACACATTTACATAAAATGAACTATTACAATTTAATATTTTGCTGAATGAAAAGTAATTGTACACAACTTTATCATTTGTGCTATTCTGTATTTTATAATTTATGGTTGGGATCTTTCTAAGAAATTTTTACTGACAATTTAAGTCTGTAGTGCATTTCTTGTATTCTCGAAGTAGCAGTAAATTTACAGCGAATGATTGTTGCAAATAAAATTTGATTTCACCATGTCTAATTGAGATGAAGTTAAATCATTCTGGACAACCGAGTCGAAATCCCACGAATGAACAAAGTTCGGTAAAATCCAAATATGTAGTCATTCAGCATAAATGCTGGTTCATTATTATTGCTGTGACAGAGACTGCAAGCAAAGACATTGCTACTGACAAACATTCTTTTTAATTAGCTGTCCTCGTGGCAAACAACAAATTGCAGAGAGCCAAAATAAATGTAAAGCCTGTTTTGCATACAACATCTTCAAAAGGAACGATACGGAAAACTTTATCATAAAAATTATGTACAGCCAGGATTTTTTCACCACTTCCCTTCACAGAGCGGTGTACTTCAAAAACAATAATATGCCATAAAAACTTTTGTAAATACATTTGCATAGAAAAAGTATGCTACACCCCCAGCCAGAGCGAAGCTTAGTCATGNGATGGTTCATGATCATGTAATTTATTGATAGCCTTTGATTTTTTGTATCATGTAAATGTGTTATTCTAAGTAAATTTATGTGTGCAATTTTTTTTTACAGGCTTGTCGAGGAAATAGAGTGGATAGAGGAGTCAAAATGGTTGCTAGAAAAACTACACAGACTGATTCCAGTGTTCAGCCATACANAACTACACAGACTGATTCCAGTGTTCAGCCATATAAGCTGCCGATATATGCAGACTTCTTAATCGCCTATAGTTCAGTAGATGGTATGTTTAATAATCAGGTTGTCCTTGTTAAATTATAAATTCTAGACTGAAAAACATAATGCCATATTGAATAGTGCTAAGTGTATAAATCTTCTTATTAATATTAACAATATGTCTGATATTTTCATGCCAACATTGCAGATAACCAATACATAGGGCTGCCGCACTTTTATAACAAAAATAATGAGCTGATTTTTGTCATTAAAATTTCACCGTTTTGTCAAAATAATATTTTCATTTCATCAAATAAATTTTATAGCAAAAACTGCATGCGTAGAGACCTGAGAAAATAGCATTTGTGATAAAACCTAAAATAACGTGAATTTTAGCATTTTAGTGCTAATAAAAAAATTTTACTTGTTTTACTTCAAATAAAGCAATTTTGAAAATTTATGCCGACCTTTACTTGAAACTAAACCTATATTCGCGGAATGAGTGTTACACAATGACCTGTTTTGTTGCTTTGCTAACTAAATGTGGCAAAAAAAATGCATACAGACACACAATGAATGTTTATATTATGTTTGTGTTTGAGGTTAGGAATACTTGTCCCACTGTTTACCAAATGTCCGCCGTCTTCGTTGCAGCAACTAGTTATTTTGCCTGTTAAAAATTTCTTATGTCCAAGTGCCAATTCCTGGATCATATTTTGTAGCTTTCTTTGAACGACACACCCGTTCCATCAATTTTTTTCACATACACAGTTCAAAAATATAATAATCACCAAATAAAAGTGTTACTGTTAAGGTAGCTGTAATTATTATAAGGCCTTGACGACCATAGAATATACGCGGATAGAGAATGTTTGACAAGAAATCAGAATGTAAATTAGCGCAAGAGTTAAGATGAAATTTTCATCACTGCTGTAGACCTGAAATGTTAGCAAACGCTATAAATGTGAATTTTCTCATAAACGAAAAATTTTGATTTCTAGCTGTAATTCACGAATTGAACAAAATCCTGTAGTATTTTCGCGAATTATTGTTTTATGTTGCATAGTTGCTTCTTAAGACATATTTAGTGTGGTTTTGCATATTCAAATATGAATGCATGCAGAGTTGGTCAGTAGATTTCTTCGATTTATCACCATAAACGAAAACATGTTTTACTTTCCGTAAATTGTGTTTACTGCCATAGATAACATGACCGCAAGTGATGATACATCACTTCGTGTTAACGTTCTAGTGCACGGCCGTGCAAAAGTTTATTTGCTCACTAGGAAACCCTGCCGTTGTAGTGTTCACGTTTACCAAGCACCATGTTATCTATGGAATTTGCGCCACCTAGCTCGCTGAGTTTGTTTACATGCATAGCATGTTCACGTTTTATCCAACGATTATTTATTTTTTACAAAGCGACGTGGCGGTCAAAAACGTGTTTTTATGCATTTATTTATGTAGAATATATTTGTGAATTGAATTATCACGTATTTTAATCTGTTCTTCTTCCAGCTAACTGTATTTATTATCATACATATTCACTGTAAATATGTGCGGTAAAAAATTACACGTTTTGAACAAACAAAAGTTTTGTTAGCTAGCGGACCTAAATATGTTGTTGAAATTTCAGATAGTTAAAAACATAAAGGTAGATTTTTTTTCTTTTCGTACACTGCACTTTTATTATATTTTTTTTAAACAGTGCTTTTATAATTATGCCCTTGCCAGTGCATTGTGACCGTTATTCCAGGTGTCGTGCAGAATACAAAATCTTAAGTAAAAAAAATGTGAAATGTTTTTCAATGTTGTCTGTTGATTAAGGAAGCTAGTGGTTTTGTCTTAAAAACGTGGCTGTATTTTCTTTGGGAGTTAGGTATTTTTTCAAGGAAATGATTGTCTAAAAAAACACAGCTTTTCAATAGGAATAACACTGCCAATTTCAGGTTTTACGAATAAAATGATTTTCTCTAATTATGTACATAGAGAGGGCATAAAAAAATAGAGTAATTCTCATGCAGAAACCTGCATTTTTGTAGTAAGAAAATAACACAAATTTTTGGGGAAAATAACACCTACTTTTTCAGGTGTCTGTGCATGCATTATTATTATAACATGAATCTGTTGTTTTTGTAACATTTTCAATCATACTACTAATGATTGAAGATATCTCGTTAATGTGCTAGAAATCTCCATTGTGTTGCAAAGTGATCAAATGTCGGAGTCTATCAACAAGTTCATTGGGGTATCCGGAAAATATGTAGCTGGTGTTCTCATCGTCTTCTGTCTTCTTCAGTTAACGTATGGCAGCCGACTTGTTGGAGAGATGTGCAAACACATTAGGGAATGTTTGTTATTGTTCTTATGGAGAAACATTCGGGACTAGAAAAATCGTGCATTATAGGCGGGAAAACCTTGTAAACGGGAACCTTATAAGCGGTAGTTGCCTATTGCTGACAAAAGTAACAACCTGAACATTTATACTGTAAGTAAAGGCGAGTTGAACAGTCTCTCAGTAGTCCTTAAAAAATGACTTAAACAATTGGCANGCCATAAAAACTTTTGTAAATACATTTGCATAGAAAAAGTATGCTACACCCCCAGCCAGAGCGAAGCTTAGTCATAGTTGGCTTACAAAGTAGTTACCTATTGCTGACAAAAGTAACAACCGGAACATTTATACTGTAAGTAAAGGCGAGTTGAACAGTCTCTCAGTAGTCCTTAAAAAATGACTTAAACAATTGGCATGAGTGAAAGTGCTGTTAACAAGCATTTCACTACTTCAGCTTTAACTCTCACCCTCATCAGCACTGAAGACCTCAGCCATTTGATTGCTGCCCTAATCTCACTATTATTCAAAACTACAGTGCATATTATTTCTGCTGTGTGGGAGAGTATAGAAAATACCATACAGTTGGTAACTGTTTAAACGAGAGGCTGGTTTCTGTGCATCTTGTGCTTGAAGTGATAGCCCCTCCTTTTCTCTGACCTCAAGATTTTTCCATATAGAATGCAGAGTAAGAACAAGTTAAAGTTCATATGGCTAGGAGGATCCAAAGTAGTTTGAAAACCTCCTTAATCACAATCTCCTGCCACATTGTCTTTCTGTTCATAACTGTATTGTGCCGAGTGTTTGTGTCACTTTTTTATAGGAACATACTGTTTGTGTGTTATGGATTTAGCATGTCGTGTAAAAGTGAGAAATTTGTAAATCAACCGACTCCATTACAGTACAAGAATTTTGTTTGCTGTTTTATATGTACTATATGATAATAAATAATACTGTTACAGGATGCCTCGGGCATATCCAAGTTCATGAGGAACGGAGGTCTTAATAAAAATAAAAGAATAATTTATTCACACCTATTATTTACAGCACTAATCTATTTTTCTCCACTATTACTCTTTTTATTTCTCAGTGAGCGCAATATTTAATGTCTATTTTAACTCTAATTAACGTCCTTCTTAATGTATCTGCTTATAGTCAATTAGTTATTTATCATTAACACTTTCAGTCTGTCTGTTGCCATCATTTGTAATGTCTTTCATTCACACATCCAGTCCAATAATCCAGCCTGCCAGTCGCACTATTTGCTGCGCCGATGCTCACAGTCTCAGATTTTCCTTCCGCTGGTCACTTCTCTTGCCGCTCGTCGTCTATNCACTATTTGCTGCGCCGATGCTCACAGTCTCAGATTTTCCTTCCGCTGGTCACTTCTCTTGCCGCTCGTCGTCTATCGCTAAAACTCCAGCCACTCATCAACTCCTGGCTCGGAGGCCTGTCACACTTTTATACTCACTGGCCTTAACTTGGAACGTTCGCTGCACCTCGAGTCATGCTGAGAGAAACTAGGACGGTAAACCACTAGGGAATTCTTCAGATAAATGCAGAAATTAAATCAGCTGAAGGTTAGGAACACGTGCCGCAAAAGGGTTCTCGCGGTGCCATGCAGATGTTTGCGTAGCAGAATGGTTTGCGTAACACAAACGTGCTTCTTGGTTTATCGCTGGACTGTCATTTATAGCATTCCATTGACTTGCCGCCCGTTATATCACTTACTCTGTCCTTCTGTTCTGCTCGCTCGCGCGGGGTAAAGCACCGACACACAACTGTACCATATAGCTATATTGTTCCTGTGTGCTATGGTATTTCACGGTTGCTACTTAATCTGGAAAATGTTGGAGAATTTGAAAACTTTTTTGGCAAATTGGGGAAATTTCAGGAAATTTTGAACACAGCAGCTAAATGTCTGGGATAAATGTCTATGATATGCAAGTTATATTTGGCAGTTCTATCATAAACCATGCAGCAGTTCTGGAAATGTATTACATTTTTTTGATTTTGTGTGAAAAGTTTAGACATTTGTCTTTGCAATATATGTAGGCAGTAAGTTTGTTATATCAGAGAAGTATTTTGGTGTAAATGTGTGCTATATAATGTAAAAAGAGTATATTCTAATGGAAAAATATGTTAAGCGAAAGGTCAGGGAAATCATCTATTTTTGTCTGGACATCAGGGAAATGTCAGGAAATTTTCAAATGAAAAAAGGTGGCCACCCTACATTGGTAACATTACCAGTATATTTATAATAGAAAATTCTTGATATTTATATTGTACCTTGCATTGTCTGCAGGTTTCTATTCTTTTCGTAACCCAGAGCAGGGCACATGGTACGTCCAGTGTCTGTGCTCAGAACTGGCGGAGAGTGCCACAACTGTCGACTTGTTGAAAATCTTCACAAGGGTGGCTCGCAGGGTGGCTGTGGAGTATGAAAGTTTCAACGATGAGAAGCCATGGATGAGCGAGAAAAAACAGATTCCGTCTACTGTTTCCATGCTTATCAGAGATATCTATTTTAGACTGAAGAGCAGTTGTAACACAACCAACTGATGATGCTTGTGTTTAGTTACGCTCTCTTTTTTGTACAGATGCCATTTAGTGATATTTGAGTGAGCACCAGATGGCCGTAATTTGATTAATTCGGTCATATAGAGATGATTTTTTGTTACGTTTATCGTAGGTCAGTTCAATTGTAACTGTTTATGTTTTTATTTTCCAATGAAAATATCAGTTCTTAGTTAGCAGTTAATGTATATGAGAAATTGTATATGAGACGTACAGAAGTGACAATTGCTCAAGACGTTTAGATACACCTCAAGAGTGCAGTGAATTACAGTGGGAGTAGTTAACATGTACTATGCAGAGTTTTAAAATGCCATTTTCTAGCAATTTTTGCAAATTCACAGAAGTTGGACTTAGTAATCTTGACTTTTCTTATGGTGAAAATTTTAGGAAAACACTTTTCTTGTGTTTGCACAATTTGAAGACATATATACTGATGTGCTCTTTTGCAGTATTTTATTCACAAGTGGTTTTTACAGCATTCTTGTACACTGTATTTAATTCAGAATGAATTTAGAACAGTTATTTTGTGAATACCTTTTGAAATGGTTGTGTACATCAGATGTACTTCCTATAATTACATAAGTCAATGTGATTTCTTTAATATTAATGTATTTTTTGTACTGTTTGTGACGTATGTTCATGTAGTTTTATATGTAGTTGTTACCATTATACTGTGCTATGGCAGTAGTGTATATCAAAGTGTATTTTCGTCTCCAAGATGATTTCCAGTTGACTAAACTGTATGTGCCACCAAAGTTTGCACACACAATATTTCTGAGCTGAGCTCTAGTAAAACATGAAGTTAATTACAGTACTGTTAAAATATTGCAATGCATAATGGTATTTAATTAATAACTTGTAATCTGACTTTGCATTTTTTTCCTTTAGTTTGGCCAAAGCTTAGTATTGAACACGGTCTAAGAAGGGGAGGTCTTGACACTCCCTATACTCACCAAGCAAGGAAATATGGCTCCTTTTTATCGCCGATAGTTACGCTAGATGCCAAGCGCCACTTCTCATTTGATGAAATTTAAGCATTATATAAGTGCAGCAGTGTTAGTATATTTGTAACTATTTTAATCAAACCTATGCAATTTTTATAAACAAATTATGAAGGTGCATATTTTTACTTTGAATAGTTATTAGCATGTTATATACAAGTTGTTAACACATATTAATTATAAAATAGTGGGTTTTGCGTGCTTGTATGCACAGAAAATGCTATGGAAACAGCTAAATTTCTATTAAATTTTTGGGCACAGAGGAATACAAAAGTTACGAAAGGATTGACGTAGTTGGTTTGCAAAAAAAGTACTGATAGGTACTGCAGAGAATATAAATTATTTGTTCGTACAATCATTAAATATAGTGCAAATCACGAGGTACATTAAAATTTTAAGTTAAATATATGAAATACTAGCTGTGCCAGCGGCACCGCTCGCGTGGACTACAAAATTATTGTTGATGTTTTTTTTTTTTTTTTTTTAATACAGTTGAATTTTACTTAGTGTTAATGTTCTATACTCTATACATATTACAAAACTCAACGTGTCTGTAAATTAAATGGTAAAAACACTTATTAGTATTTCTCTGTTATAGATAGACATATGCTACCGCAGAGTTTTTTTTTTTTCCACACAATTTTTTACTACGTGATATTGTTACATCTTTAACGGTTTAGCTAGCGTATTGCAAGAGAGCGCACTGATGGCAAACTTTTTTCTAACTTGATTCACTATTATGGATTGTAAATTTTTTGAGATATTTTCTTGCGATAAAAAGTAGCCAATATCACCTTTCAGCCCTCCTAACTATTTCTGTGCAAGAAATTAAGTTGCTCTGTTGCGACGTTGCATTGGTATTCCGTTTGTGTACTTTTTCATTTTCCAATAAGAATTTCCCCGAATGTATTTTTTTGGTATAAAAAGTAGCCTATGTCACTTCCCGGCCCTCCAACTATCCCTGAACAAAAAATCACGTCGATAATTTGCGATGTGAAAGGATAAACAAACAAACAAACACACACACACACTTTCGCATTTATAATATTAGTTAGGATTGTGATGGTTATTGATAATGTATATAGTATGGTAATGATTTTTATATCTACTGTTTTTCAATTGTGACAAAATACCACTTCCAATACAAGTACTTTATACTCATGTGTAGTCAAATGGAACAATAAAACAAACTCCCATGCTGAAAAAAATTAATTAGAAAATCAGACTGTTTTAAAAAATTTGCAAGCTATCTATGTAATATGCCAAAATTCTTGATAAGTCACTGCTGAGGGAATACAAGGTTTTATTATCATTTCCATTCAGATAAATGGCAAAATCAGAGTCGATATTTTATGGTTTATTTTCTATTTGAAGTCAGTAGACATAAAACAGATTCTGTGTATTTTTAACAAATTTAAAACCGTCAAAAAGTATATTTGTGATTAAAAAAGAACTGATTTGAAATAAGCAGCAAGCAAAATCAAACGCATACCATTTTAGTTCAATTTCTATTAATGCATATCAAACTGCTCTGCCGAATTAATTAAAACATTCATGATTCAGAAGCAGTGTTTTTTGTTAAAAGTAAAACAGAAACTTTACCCCTTCTCTCTCTCTCTCTCTTTCTCTCTCTCTCTCTCTCTCTCTCTGTGTGTGTTTTTTTTTTACTACAAGTTACTAATTTTGTTAATACACAGACAAATGTGATGGGTTNTCTCTCTCTCTCTCTCTCTCTCTCTCTCTCTCTCTCTCTCTCTCTCTCTCTCTCTCTCTCTTTCTCTTTCTCTCTTTCTCTTTCTCTCTCTGTGTGTGTGTTTTTTTTTACTACAAGTTACTAATTTTGTTAATACACAGACAAATGTGATGGGTTGTACATTGTCCTCACAAAATCATAAGTTGTTGCCGTATAACACAAGGCATTTTTCTCACCACATTACTAGTGGCGCTGCAGCAACTTGCAGAACTATCGGCGACATGGAAAGGACCAAGTTTTTAGAGCGAGTGTCAAGACTCCCCTTCTTAGACCTTGGTTGCAAGTAGTTTTCTTCAAATTTTTTCGTGCACTGGTTTTTTATTTTACTTGATCTTCCATTTCCCTCCTCTTATCTATTTTAAATTTGATTCAAAATATGTTGTCAGTTTTGCTGCTGGTCATTAGAATAGCATTTTTGGTGAGTTACGTGACATATATGATGTAGTTCTCAATTGCTACCTAACTTTAGTACATATTATCTCTTCGGTGTATTTTTTTTCCACATTTCACCTATTATTTCTGTCACTAATTCTGGTAGATTTACATTACTGATGTATTGGTTTCAGTTCCTTCCATTATAGGTTTGGATTTACAACTTTACTATTAGCAAATAGTTGTTTGAAGTGGTACAAGTTGTGTCGTTTGGGATGGGTTGTTTACATTTGGGGAAAATTTCTTTTTCACTTTTAATGGAATAAAACGTCCTGAGATTCATTAGGTATCTTCTTTGGCTGCTGTTTACGGTTTGTGTTGTGAAACTGAAACCTCCATCAGCTGATATGGTGCAGTTTGGTGCTGTTTAGCCATTTGATGCAGTGTAGTCACGAGTCGATTTTTTTTAAGCTAGTTCCTAGTTCATTTCATGATCGTAGAAACATGTATTCCACAATAGTGACATTTTATGGTAGCTATCATTAATTATTAGCACTGAATTAATATTATCTTTGGTTGCTAACATTGAAGTTTAATAGTGTAAACCATGTTTTTGTGCATAGTCATTGCTCATCCCATACTAAAATTTTCTTTTAAAATCAGAGGGTGCGACCATTATGAGAATAAGTATATTGGTTACTTCGTAAAGAACATTAAAAGTACCTGTTTTCAAGTAACATTAATTATGTTCCCAGTATACTACACTCTACATCCATTTTTTGTGAAAGTTTTATATTGTCGAATTGTTTGTGCAAACTTTCAATAACTGGTTGTGAAGTGAGTGACAAATAACTGCATCAGTTGTGCTCTCCTCTCTTCTTAAGTTTGTCTGGTGCTTGGTGCACCTGGGGAGTGTGTAAGTGGTTGCCTAGCAACTGCTGCTCGCTACTATTTGCTTTCTTGGTCAGCCTGTCTAAAGAAAATAGTCTCCTGGCAAGGTCCCATTTGCCCACACAAATAGTGCATGACTTTCAAACTAAAATGAGGGGGAAATACGTTGTCAGAGGGGAAGAAAAACTCTGATCATCCTCATTTACCTTTGGATACAACATACCGCACAAACTGTTTGACTTGTCCCTTCCCGTTTTGCGGAAGAAGTGGCTGATGGAGATCTACCTTCTGCTATAATTCCATATATGGTCTGGCAGTTGCTAGATGATCTGGCATGTCTGGGAGTATCTGAATGCGGACCACCTTTCTTATGCTATAAAAATGGTATAAAAGTAGGTACATTTTTTTTGTAGAATTATTAATAAAACTACTGTGTATCATATTTTATGTACATCATTTCAGCTGTGTTTTAAGGACTGTTTTCTTCAAATGGTGCAAAAGTTTGGTTTAACAGTTTTACATTCAGTAATAGCGTTTTAATGCTTAGTTTGCCACACCATAGTTCGTTTTACAAGAATTTATTCAGTTGACTATCTGTTGTGCTTGATGAGCAAAGCCTCGCCCCATAGTCTTACATTGCCATTTTTATAAGAAAGCAATAAGTAAGTGAAAAAATATAGATTTTTCACCAACGTTGCATAATTGTGTGCATAAATTTATGTTTGTGATGCATTTAGTTATAACTACTAAAGCAGGTCTTAATATGGATGGAAAACAACTGAATTCTTTTAGTAGCGTGTGCAGTTGAAACTGTTCATTCTGTAAACATTTTGGTCTTACATTGTACATGGCTTTGATTGGGTGGTACTTTTTTCCTCATGTTTCCTAGCAGCTGATTGATTATAATAGTTCATTGTTGCACGACTTAATAATTGTCCAGTTCTGTACTGAAGGCACAGGTGTAATTAATCTGTTGTAGCCATCTACTATTTCCTTCTACAAAATTTTAATCTTCATATTTTTATGTTAACTGAAATGTGTGCATTTAAGAGAATAAATATACGCAGTTTTTGTTTGTGGAAAAAAAAATTTGATAATGATATTTGTTGAATACCTGAAATATTATCTCAGTACAGAGCTCAGAATTTTTCATAAACCTGGAAATTATTCTAGGAGAGCTTATTTTGTTAATAGTGGCCATAATGTCCTACTTTATGTTGTATATATGCCAATGAGAAATGTATAATATGATCTCATGTTTTCAGTACAGTATATGTTGTTGGGTAGTTATTCTTGTACTGAGAAATTTTTATACCCTGCTCATTAGATTTGTTATTGCAGGATTTATTTGACTAGAACATGAGTGGTTTATACTAAATTTTGTTTTTGATTCTAATAATGTTGGAGATAGTTTGTTAAGTGATGCAAGTGTGTGTATTTTATGTAGAAAAGTATTTATTGGAAACAAGTAGTTTCTGCAGTATATTTGATTCTTTGTTTTGCTTACTATTAAGTACCATCTACTTACATACTTGTTTAGATTATTGTTACATTTCTGTAATGCCTGTAGACACTGTTTAACAGTTAAGGCTTACAAAGAAAGTAGTTAAAATTAATGAATAAATTTTCAGTATTTTAAGTTAAACTGTCACACTTTAAGTTTCTGTAAATAAGTGAATTACAGAATTTTAGATGATTAAATTAAAATTTTTGTAGGACATACAAACATTATTCCACATTGCAATTATTTTTACATTTTGGCNTACCATCTACTTACATACTTGTTTAGATTATTGTTACATTTCTGTAATGCCTGTAGACACTGTTTAACAGTTAAGCCTTACAAAGAAAGTAGTTAAAATTAATGAATAAATTTTCAGTATTTTAAGTTAAACTGTCACACTTTAAGTTTCTGTAAATAAGTGAATTACAGATTTTTAGATGATTAAATTAAAATTTTTGTAGGACATACAAACATTATTCCACATTGCAATTATTTTTACATTTTGGCNTTTTAGATGATTAAATTAAAATTTTTGTAGGACATACAAACATTATTCCACATTGCAATTATTTTTACATTTTGGCTGGTGATAAAAGAAATTAAAAAGAAACCGGCTAGAATTTATACACTAATTCATAAAAAAAATTCTGTATAGAATCTTAAAAATTTGTATGGTGCTGGAAATATTTACAATTACTTGTATAAGTGGTAACTGTTAATACATACATCAAATGTTATGGAAACAGTATTTATTATTACTAAGGATGTACCAATATAAAAACTGGTTAATAATTTCTGTTATGGATTGTCTACCATAATGGAAAAAAAAAAAGTACTAATAAGTAATAATTTTTCACTAACTTGAATACACATTTTTATCATAGAAGGTTTTGTCATAGTATTGCTGTCTCCAGTGTACATGAAATTGGTGGATAGCAAATTATGTTGTAAGAGTTTTATTTTTTTGTTGTTTTCATTTACAAAACAAAGTAATGATAATCAACTCCAAATATTGGTAGTTGTTAAAGATTTCAGTTAGCATACCATCAACCAAATTGTTGAATTTTTACAAATAATAACAAAATATATTTGCTGTGTATACATGCATTAAATTAAATTCTTTGCAGTACACAGCAATTTACATTACCAACATAAAAGTTATAATTCAATTTTACTTATGGCTATAAAGAAGGATAAACAAATTAAATTCCGTGGTTGAAAATTATAGGGTGAAATTATTTTGGTTGCATACTTTTCAAGTTGGTCATATTGAGTGGATAACTGCAATGATCACACACAATTTTGTAGTAATAACTGTATCTGAGATTTCAAATTGGTACATCCCTTAATTTTTTACTTCTAATTCGTATGGAAATAATTCAGGAATATCTGTTTTTGTAGATTTTGTCTGGTCAATTATTCGGATCCTAAATACGTAATTGCTATGCTAATACGAATGCAAAGTTTTTGTTGATAGCACAACTGATCCTAAAAAATATTTTAATGATGCTGTGTCTTGTGCCATTTCTTACTGTGATGTACTGTAGCTTCATTGTGCAGTTTTTTGTCGGAGATGACTGTAATAATAATAATAACAATTTTGCAAGAAGTGAATTTTAAAGAATCAGTTTTCTTTTCTGTAAGTTGTTGATGATTTTTGCAAGTTATAGGGGTTCACAAATTCAATTTCCGGTGATGCACGTGGCTTGTGCCTGGGGATGCTGTTTTAGAGAAGTGGAACTTTATGTACCATTTAAAGTCTTATCAACAGCACAGCGGGAGGTGAAACCAGTGGTAGGTATAGCCAAGGTTTGGGAATGAATATGCCATGACTTGTAGTAAGAAATTGTTTGGACATTTGCCTAGGATAATTTTGGAAAACCACAGAAAATTGGAATCAGGATGGTCAGACTGTAAATAAAATCAAGAGTCCTCCCAAGTGAGTGTGTGGTGTGCTACCACTGTTTCATCGTGCTTGATCAAAGGGATCTAATTACACTATCAAACCAAGTGGTTCGTCATGTTTGTGTTTTAATATAATTTCCAATTCCTTCTTCAACTAGAAACTGTTAACCATTAACACTCTGAAGAGCATGCACATTAAGATACGTAGCAGCATACGTAGTGGCTTTCAAATATCTTGTTTACCAGAAGTTGGTATAGTAAAAATATTTTGCAGAAATGTTGCTGGAACGTGAAAACATGTGATACACGGAATGTTTTGGTTTAGAAATAAATGAGGAGGAGGGTTCTAATAATATACGAAAAGGAACATGTGGGNGTGATACACGGAATGTTTTGGTTTAGAAATAAATGAGGAGGAGGGTTCTAATAATATACGAAAAGGAACATGTGGCATTGTAAAATTAATGTATGCATATCTCTACAAGGGGCGGGATGAATCATATTCTCATAGATTAATAACCTTGGATCATAATCCCAGATTACTGTTGAAATTCACTTCTAATGTAAATTTGTATTAGTTCTGCAACTATTTTGCATGGTGGATGGGAAGTTTATGCGAGCACAGGTTCTTGTACCTATTATGGTTTTGTAATGAGCTATTGCCTATGAACTGTTCTTTAATTTAAACCAGCATTTGGGAAAGAAGCTTAGTATGTAAATTTTGTGTTAAATCAGACATGTAAATTACAACAGCTTTGCTCTCAGTATTTGCTCGAATCCGTAATTGCCTCTGTTTGAGAGAAATGGCACAAAGTAAAATTGTTACTGNGCTTTGCTCTCAGTATTTGCTCGAATCCGTAATTGCCTCTGTTTGAGAGAAATGGCACAAAGTAAAATTGTTACTGACTCAGTTTAGAGAGACTTGTGTACACAAACATCACTGAATGGAGGTTCTGAACTATTCTGGTGAAGAAATGCCATTCGTATAAAAAAATGTGCCTTTTCTTTGCACTAAACCCCTTAATATTTTGCTAAGCATAAAATACAGTCCCAAACAAGTATATACTAAATGATGAATTTTGAATGTCCCGTCAGCTCATTTTCACAAAATAATTTTATTGCTAAGACTTTTACATTATAACTGCATAATGTCTAGAGCAAATCCATTTTTGCCAATTGGCACTGCATTACTGGATTTCTATTGCACAGTTTTTAGTTTACTTTTTAGCAAAACTTTGGTTGTGTTTGTTTTGAAATTTTATCTGTGCTAGGATGCAGGATATATTTGAACTATTAATGTTTAATATTGGTTTTTATAATCCCAGCATAGTCATTTTCATAATGTAAATCAACTAAACTGATTCCATTTGGGAACATATTGACTGCCGTCCATCACGTATTGCCTGGGTCAAATACTATGATATAATACAACTTAACTGCAAACATACTTAGCCAAATGATTTGTCCAGTCAGGGAGGGGTGGGACCCTAGCGTGAGCATAGATATTGAGAGGGGAAGATTGACTGTGAGTAGGGGTGTTCTGTGACCACTAGCAGTCTATGAACATGTGTACATCTGCCTGCACAGAAATGTGTAGCTCAAACTATGAATTTATGGTTACTACCACACTGGTCACCCATTACATTACCAAGTGCTGGTTTGGTAAAATAGGAAAGGAGGGGGGATGGTTTGACCTCTTGTAGGTCACACATTTTTCAGATGCATGCTTGTCTTGGTCGAGTAGTAGTAAACGCTTCAGAAACTGGCGAATCAAAAATACTTGCATCTCTCTGCTGTACAAGATATCTTTTGTGTGCGCAAAGTAGCTGTCTCTTTTTTTGTAACTGTCAGCCAGAGAGTACATAAGTTGCCTTGTCTCAGCAAGTGCAAACTAAGCATTTTGACATCCCCTCGAACCAAGTGTGGCATGCTGTTTTTGCGTATAGCACCCTATGGGCGTTTAGAATTCATATTAGAATTCAGTACTATGTAATTACGGAAATCTAACATATTTTGCATGTACACAATTTCAGGTCTAAGCTCCAGCAGTGAATATTTTAACACACGCTTTGCATTGAGAAGGATATGCTTTGATCAGTTGCTACCATTGCCACCTTTTTCAAAACCATTCCTAAGGGAAGCAATTAGNCATTGAGAAGGATATGCTTTGATCAGTTGCTACCATTGCCACCTTTTTCAAAACCATTCCTAAGGGAAGCAATTAGATGTTCCTTTAATATTTAATCCTATTATAATAGGTAGGCCTTCTTCAGGTGATGCAGAACATTTTTTCATTTATCTATACTAGAGTGTTAAAATATGACTGTTAATATTGCAATGTCAGAAAGTCACAGAATGAAATACTGGATATTCAGAACAGTACAAGTCTGCCTGTACACAGTAACAGAAATTGGTTAGTATTTTTAGTGAAGGAAAANTGGTTAATATTTTTAGTGAAGGAAAATTTGACTTGCAGAAATATGTCTATGTACAAAAAATGTATTTTCAACTGCTTAGTGGTATATATTTATGCTGTATAACAGTATCGTTTTATAGGTTTGTAATTTGTTAAATGAGCTATCTTCTGACAGACTACTGCATAATGATAAGTGTAAAATATGTGTAAAGTCATTACTTCAGAATTTTGTTTGTTATTTGCATATTCATGTTTTGTGTTTTAGTTTGTTAGTTGTAAAATTTTGAAGCTCTGGCTACTTATACCAACAGGTAGTAATAGCTCTTTGAAACCAGGAAGTTGTAAATGCATTCATTCATTATTTCATGTTTGAAATCAGCTGGAGCATCTTTTAGCATGTAGGAACATACATGTGGTAGAAGTATGGATATAAATTGGTGGGGGTATTTGTCAAGTGACAAATGTATAGGTTAAATAATTTAAGTAGGTTCCTGAGTTTCGCAAGATGTAGACACAATACTTGTGACAAATGGTCAGTTTGAAATTGTGAAGATCTCATTGGTGTTCATTGTGACTTGATCAAAGTGCAATTGTTTCAGCAGTTTCTATTTTGGGAGCAATACACCCATTGTCTTTCGTAATTTTATGCATAAAATTTTTATACATAATGTAATGAATATTGTATTTGAATAAAACTAAAAATAAATAAAAGTTGTCAAAAACATTTTGTAGTTTNGATTTTGTAGTTTTTTTTTTAATTTTTTTTTTTATATGAAGTTTGTAATACTATGCTCCTATGCAGAACTGAAAATACTAGAATGCTGTAATGTTGCAGGTGTCAAATTTGGCGACTGGAAATCACAGCTCAAGTTATTCACTGGGCAGAGACATGATACTTAAATAAAGGTGCCATAGTAAAATAAAATTGAAAAAATTTACGTGTTGGATAATTTTTGCAGAATTTTATTCAAGTTAAAGCAGTTCACATTCTTCAAAATGCAAAGTCACAAATAGTCAACGATACGAGCCAGGGTATCACTAGAACAGATACAGTTGATTAATTATTCACGTAACTAAAATCTCGCATCGTGAGAAAATGACAAAGAGGAGGTACATAATTGTTAGGCCGAAAACTAAAGATGAAAGAAGAAAAAGGTGAAGGGATGCTTGTTGGTGTGGGTGAAATTTGTCATGCTCGATGAAGTGCATTCCTTGCAGGCTGGTCATAATCTGTTGGCACGGCGGTCGCGGACAAGGGCATGGCATGGTACAGAATACCTTTAAAACCGCGTTGCAACCACTTTCCCATGCCAGTTCAACTGCGTAGAAGTTAATAAAATTTCTAGAACAAACTCTAAAGGAAAAAATTCCTACAAACATCGTAATAGCCCTTATTTCCAATTGCTGATACAACCTCAACTGCTACTTTAGATAAAGCAAATTCATGACGAACATACTACCGGTAACATGACCAGAACATCTGAAATACTGAAAAGTAACTAAGTTTCCTCTCAAAACAAAAGAAAATGAACTGTATGTCCCGATCAAATTAGTATAACTGCATCATTAAGTCACCATTTTAAAGTTTTTGCTTCCGTATTTACTTGTATATGGGTCGTACATTTTATGCCAATTCTAAGTGTAGAAAACAGAGGTGCAGCTCTAATGCAAAAAATTTTAGTCTAGGTGTTATAATTAAATTTGTTTTGTTGCGCGGTTTGGTATGTATATAACTAATTAGTGTCTGTTGGTTTTTAATAAATAAAACCTTGTCAGAAGTTATTTGCATTTCATAAAATCCCTCGCATATGTAACATAAGCGAGTGCCATGCCAGATAGCAACTGCAGCGATTCACAGTCACCTCTCTTCAGCCCCTGTCTGTGGGGCATGGGCATTCAGCTTGAAAGGAGAAAGATCTAAATAATAAACAATGTAACAAATTTTATTAGTCTGTAAAAAATTGTTTCAAGTGTATTTGGGAATGTAAGTCAAATACTGGTACAATCCATATGCAAGGGCGACTTAAAGAGTAAAAAAGTTTATAATTAGGCTGAAAAATACATGCGATCCTTCTGCAGGTAAATACGATATGCTATTTCTTGTTCTTTTCTTGGTGTAGATAAATTATTTGCCTTCTTGAAGAGTACTGTCGCTGACAAATTGCATATGTATAGGGTTGACAGGTATTCGGAAAGTAAAAACGGAACATGGGTACGAGACTGCATTTTTTGACATCCTAAATTAATGATTGAATACGTGCTTAACAGACACATTAAATAACCAGTGATAGGAATTAACATGAGTCAAATTTTTGTTTCGTTCATCTCTCTAGTTTGTAACAAATTTTTGTATTTGGAAATGCAGATTGGTTTTTTCTTTTGGTATTGTGAACAAAATTAAAGTAATCAAATTATTAGAATGCAAATATTTACTTTGACAACGATCCTTTGAAGATGTGTATTGTTTTCAAACTTTGTAATTGGGTCTGTTTTTGAATTGTACAGTTAGTCTGAAAAAGGAACATTCAGCACACACTTCATGAGAACAGTACGGGGAACAAAGTGTGAAAAACCAGAGACGTGTGTGTGTGTGCAAAATGGTACTTCGGACAACCCTAGTTGTATAGTGGTTGAGGTTTGAGAGAAGTTCGGCTTTGGTTGCCAAACAGGAATGTGGTAGAACAGATAAAAGAAAATCAAGGTTAAATTAAAAAAAAAAAAAAGCATAATGCGAGAAAAAAATTTGTGAATGGAAAGGTGGACAACTGAACATAGTTAGGGTGTAGGAGGATTGATAATGCTCCTCTGCTGACCATGGAAAGTTAGACTTTTCTTCACTGCCAAGTTAGAAAAAGAAAAGAAAGTTAAATGCAGTAAAAACCAACTAAATAACATGTAAAGTATTGTGTCAGATACAACATTTTTAGTCTACCTAACTTTGTATCCAGACTTAACGTCCTATGAAAATAGTCAGGTTCCGGTTTATTTTTTCTNACATTTTTAGTCTACCTAACTTTGTATCCAGACTTAACGTCCTATGAAAATAGTCAGGTTCCGGTTTATTTTTTCTATACTTTTATTTATTATTTTAATTGAACCAGTTCACATACAATCTTCAGGTATGCTGAGTACGAACAGATTTTACAGGCAGCCAAGCAAAAAGTACTAGCAGCGCCGCAGAGGTTTATTGATTGTTTCAAGTCTTAAAAATTTTCATCGCCCGAAGAACAGAGGCAGTGACCTCCCAGACCATNCAGAGGTTTATTGATTGTTTCAAGTCTTAAAAATTTTCATCGCCCGAAGAACAGAGGCAGTGACCTCCCAGACCATCGGAGAAATAAACGAGCAAGTTCAAGTTTGCCGGTGTGGGGTTATGCGCCACATCCAACGCGGCCTCAGCGTGTGCTGGTTATCGACTGCTGGCCGGCGATATGCACACGGAGTATTAGTCTCGGAGTGCGTATCCACCCCCTCTTCTCAGAGTACGAAACGTAACCAAATAAGGGCACTGTGTGGGCCAAGCACTATCTGAACTGCGTCGTCGTCGTAGTAAAAGATAATCAAACCTAGAACAAAAACTGTCGACGCAGTTCGGAAAGCTTCTTCTATCTTCTAATGCCGACACAAATAAAAACAAAGATTTCTGAAACGGCAACCGAATGCCTGATAAACGTTACACCGCGGCTATAACTTTCAATCCCAATAAAATATTACGTAGCCCTGTGAAACTAAAGAAAATTAACCGCGTATTCCGATAATTAATAATATTGCATCAGTGTACTATGTATAATCAGTTTGTCTAATGCTGTGCTTCGTCTGCCATAAATCTAGCATTTCTTAAAACTTGAAATCTGTTACAGCATTAAGTAGGTAATCATGTAACTCTACTGTGAATATAATGTTTGCACACAGTATATCAAGATTTTCATAATATTTTGTTTTCCTTTAGAGTTCAGGTTTGCAAATTGTACATGAGCTCCCACAACATTGTGTAACCAGTTGGGCACAGTACATAAAAAAAACACTACTCATTCTAACCTAGGTACACCTATGACTAAATTGTAAAGCAGAATTATTCTGCCATAAGGATTGAGTCTTTAAAGAGCGTGGTATAATGTCATAACTTTATGTAACATTTGGTTGAAGAGTTACGTACTATAAAACTGGGTGAATCGTTACAACAGTTTTCTAAACTGTTAAATTTACTGCCATATTTTGTTATTAAGTATATGAAATTAGAAAAATTCTCATCAGATTAAGGATACTAGTACTACATATTTGGTTCATTGCAAGCTACTTAAAGTCAGAAGTCTTTCAATAACTGGTCTAATTTTTTTCTGTTCATTTATCATGTTGATGAATCGTGTAATGTTTGGGGCCGTTTGTTAGATTGGGCCTATGGTGTGTTCTATTAGCTTTTTGCAATTATAAATGGTGCGGCTTCATTGTAAACCAGTGTATCCTGCTATGTTACTATCCGCTAAGACGACAGTTCGCTGGTTACTTACTAAAAATGATTGATTTTAAAGGGATTATTTTCTTAATGATAAATTTTTCTTTTGATTTGCTCCAGGCATTTGTGTAACTTATGATGATGTGATTATGGATTTCTTGTAATATTAGTTTATTTTTTTACGTCTGAAATTTCTTGGTGTTGCTCCATGAATCCAACGCTAAAAGCTAGTGTCAGAGTTTGCAGATTAAGGTACCTTCTGGAAACATTGTCCTGTGACGGTTTAGGAATTTTAGAGCGACGCTGGCCCACAACCCCCCCCCCCCAGCATAACCAGGCGACACGTGGCACGAGGCAGGTGGTGGACCGCAGCCACGTGTTTTGCTGCGCGTCCTGCTGTGTAGGACTCCCTGCCACCCCTCTTCATCCCCGTACGCCTCTAGCCTGCCGGGAGATCTGTGGAGCGCAGGGATTTCTCGAGATATCAGCAAATTATCATGTGTATTTCGCCTAAACTCAAAATATACGCACCACGGAAGGAATAGCTGACGAGCTGGATTGGTGCCGAGAAAACACCCCCCTCTTAGCTAACCACAGGACAAGGTGGAAAAGCCCCGAAAAAGTAGCTGACGAGAGTAAACTAGGGGCGAGGTACTACCCCCCCTCCCCCCGGCCGGCCAAACCTTCAGAAACCAGGACACGTGTTTGGAAAGGCATTGTTCTGCGTTCTACCACTCCACCCCCCTCACCTCCTCCCCCCCACAAGGCGCCACGTGCCGACAATTAAGACTGAAGGCTGGCAAGCATAAAAACCCCGTTTCGAGAGTAGTGGGGAATCAGTTGATTACTACCGCCCAGAGTAGGAGACAGTCGATGAGTAACGCGCAGAGAGGTCAGTCCGGGAGAGCAGTGAGTCGAAGACCGCCGAGCAGAGAGTTAGGTCAGGGGTTCGGACCCCTGGCCACGTCAGTACGTCAGTAGAACAGCAGTCCAGTGAGACAGCAGCACCCGCAGGCTTTTGCCAAAGGCCGCCCATCGCCGGAGATCACCCACCACAGCTGACAGCACTCACCGCTGAGTTAAGTATAAAAATCGTCGCCCAGAGAAGCCCCACTCAACCATGAAGTCGCCCAGTGAATACGAGTAGTGAAATTAGGTACCACACCTCGGAAGGGCTGATGTATGTAGTACTAGTGTAAACTCCAGACAATATATTCGTCCTTAACAAATGAAACAGTAAAAGGCTTCATTATTACAATACCCTCAACCTCCAAGCACATTATAGTCTGTGCCTGGGGGCATTAACCACGACACTATAAGCCACACTGTCTTCCACAGTGGCGGTATAGCGTCAACATGATGGGTTTAGTTCTGGCAGGTGTGGTTTTCAGACTTTTGTTTACCTTTGTTTATCTTTGTCAGTAGTAACTACGTTAGCGCATCCAGAATTTCCTTCAAATATGTGGTGTGTATGTTATATTTGACAATATGTCTGAGGTTTTGAAACCCCCCCCCCCCTCCTATCCACACAGTGTTGTGCAAGGCCTAATGTCTTAGCATGGCAAATAATCATTCATACTAGTTATAACATCATTGTATAGTGCAATCCAAATGAGGAGATAGCAGAAGTTCAAAATGCATCGGGAGAGTCCATTGCCACTGCTTTAAAGGGTGGGCTTTTTCAGTTCAGTAGTGACAGCGGCCGAGAGCGGTTGAGCGAAAACCGCTTTGCATATGCATATTACCTGTGGAAAAAAATGTACATATTGCAGCACGGTATTTAATAGCGTTGCAGTAGAGATTGATGTTTTCAATTAGGTATGTATAGTACCAGCAGTGTCAAATGGTTCCCCTCCCTCCAGCAGTGATCGTTTGGGAAAATCCTGCCTTGCATTGCGTCCCCTACGCTCCCTCCCTCAAAGGTACGTGAAGATTATTTTCTATTTATGGCTTTGCTTTTCATGTAATCGCAAATATTATTTGGTCAATGCCTGGACTCCTACAAAGGTGATCTTTGGGAAAAAATTGTGTGCTGCACATGTATCGTATCTCTACAGCCATTGAGACGAGGTGATGCCTTGCGTGCCACTGGTTGCCTACATAAACAATGTAAACAAAGACTTTTTTAACCTGTACAAATTAAGTTACAAGGGTCCATACAGTATTGTAGTGGAGAGATTTAAAGCGGCTCTTAACATCAAGGTCTTGAGAGTTGATGAGGGTGAAGTGAGTTTGGAGCAGCATGGAATGCAAAGGCAGGGGAAATGGGAGATCTTGAGAAAACCAGCCGACCAGCGGCATCATCTGGCACGATTCCCACATGCAAAAATTTGGGAGCGGCCCCACCAAGAATCAAACCCAGTCCGCCTGGGAGAGAGGCAAATAGTTTAAATACTGTACTACAATACCGCAGCCCTTTCATACAGTGTTGTAGCATTCTGTGAACTATACATATTTTCTTATAATTGCAAGGAAAAATTTAAGCTACATTCATACATTTTTGTGTTTTTGTATTTTATTTGTAATTTCAATTTGTATTTTATACTTAGCATGTGTTCACAGAGAAAGAAAACTTCTCCAAGCATACACAGTTAACAAGATGGGATGAAGGATGATAAGACTGGTATTTTGGCCAGAGTGGGGCACTATGCTGGTAAGGGGGTAGTCCCATTCCAAGTACCCAGGAGGCAACGCTTTAATGTAACATGCACTGTGGCCAAGACTGGCATTGATATATCTGTGCTACTGTGAAACCAACAAATAAAATTTAAAATATAGTGAGCCTCACTCTCGCATGTTTCAGGATTATACTTTACAATGGAGAGCATGGTCTCACACGTAATAATTTCACATTCCCTTTTACAATAAAGCAGTTACACAAACAAAGGGCTTTACTGTGAATTAATTGTGTGGTTTTAATCTAATAGCAAATAAGAATACAGCCTAAGTGAAGACATTTCTTCTGATCCAACATATTCTGATGTAAAGCTAGAGTTTAAGGTTCGGCTTCACCCCTTTTGCAGAGATTTTTAGTTTTTGCATCATAATTTTGAATTCATAGTAATTACTGACCATGTATGATTATAGAAAACTTACACTTTATGAGTTTTTTAATGTTTTTGTGCTGAAGTTTAATTGTGTGTTATCTGCAAATTGTAAATAGCAGAGGACACAAGAGTATATTTCATCAATAAGTTCCTGCCTTTTTGCAAGCAGGAAATAACACACAGTGCAAATTAGATTCAAAAGTATTATCTAGTAAATTGAAATTAGTCTATAATCAAACATTTTCAATAAATCCTTTGAAACTGAAATTACAACACGAAAAACAAAGAATTTCTGCAAAAGGGGTGAGGCAGACCTACCAACAACATTTTGTTTGTTGTTTGTGAAAAGTGATTATTCAATTTGACCTAGTCAGTACCAGCGAATAATGTGTTAGTTATATACCACGTAAGGCAAGTCAGAACCTTCCCATTCCTATCATGAAAGTGAGTGATTTCTCACATAACTTGGGCATAAAATCTTATCATGAAAAAATGTTGTCCCTAATGACAATTTTATTCAAAACTAACAAATTCAATAAACTGCATAAATAGACATGAATTCCACAAGGTTGAAAGATAAACTAGCAACTTGAAACCAAAAGTAAATTAGGGAATTCAAAGTCCATAATGGGTTCTATTAATTTTTTATCTTCAGTAATAAGTTACTAGGCTCTACTAACACTCGTGTTTTCTCACTGTATTTATTCATATTTATTATAAATTAAATATTAGAATTTATAAATACAGTACAGGTAAAACTTCAATTTGATGAAAATAAGATACTTTCATGTCAATAAAGATATAAAACACTTGTGATTCATGGCATATTGAGGAAATTACTAAACACGTCATACATGGGGTAATTTTCCAAAGGTTTGATACAAAAAGTGTGAAGAAACTGTGAATAGACTATAACAATTAACCATCGTGTTCCAAGAAGAAACTATTGTTGCTGATAACTGATAAAATTAAGAAACTAAAAGAAAATGTTATCTGTGCTGGACAGATTTCACAGTATGTCTGCTTCTTCAGTGAGGAAGTGGTATTTAGCTGTGGTATGATAGCGATTACATTCAGAATGTTCCGGAAGCTACGTTACCTGCGATTTTTTTAAATAATGTGAACAGTAATGATGATAGGAAATCTGAACTAGACTTACCTTCTTAGTGTGTAACAAAAAAATGGAGCTATGGGCGTGGTTAGAATAAAATGGTGGCACAAGTGTTGTTAAGTGATATTGCACTTCTTGCATAAGGAGACAGGACCATGTTGGTTTATTTAGGTTTGCCAGCATGATGCAGACTGAAATGGGCTATTCATGGTAATGTGAGCACTTTTGAAAGCCTCCTCCTTTGGAATAACAGTCAATAAATATATTTTATTTAGCCTTAGATGTTACCTTTCTAGAGTGGTGGAATATACACACTGTGTTTATTACTTGCATGGCAATATTTATTTAAAAAGGTAGTAGACTCGGGGAAGGGTGTGGTATGAGTGAAGGTGATTTTGAACTAGAAGGCTAAGAGATGGGGAGGGGAAATTCAAAGCGGCAACTATCAAAGTGATCAGAGATCACACAAGTACCCTACTCCCTATTTTTCTCGTGTGGTCTTGCAGATCACATATGTCAAGGTCACAGTAAGAGTTTAGTTTCTAGATCCAGGTATACTTATGACACTAGCTGTGTCATTTACCAGGAAGTTTAATTATGAAGTTATGAAGTTTGCTAGCTGGTGCATGGGTGTAACATATGCATCTTTATGTGAGTATACATTGGCATAGATTCTTGTCAAAACTTTTGATGAACTGCAGTTCTACAAGGTGAGAAAGTAAAGGTTTAATGCATAGGTTAGAACTTTAAAAGTAAATTGTGTAAGTAGGAAACAGAAAGGTATTTCTATGACTTGATTTAGGGAAAATTTTTTCAGGTTCATAAAACCTTTGAACCCTTTGAAGCAGTAGAGGTTTACGGAGAAATT
>NQII01004224.1:159001-241714 GCA_002778355.1 Clitarchus hookeri
AGGAAAGTGGAAAGGGAGAGGGGGGTTGAATAGGAGCCTTTCCCCCCTTCTCATGTCATCACCATACTGTTGCTATGAAACTCGCAGTTCCAATACATACTGTACTTGATTGCACAAGAGAATAGAGCAATCACTGAGCACTTATTTCGTTATGTTGGTTGAAAATAGTCACTATAGCATGTAAACAAAATTCACACACCTTAACCTTACCAAATAAGATAAAAAAAAAATACTGGACAGCTGTATGCCAATAACATAGGCAAGCGTGCGATAAGTGACAGTGGTGGCAGCTAGCGACGTGGTGTGATGAAGGCCTGCGACTGTAATGGCAAAAGCATGTATACACGTCAAAAAATGTATTATAANATAAGTGACAGTGGTGGCAGCTAGCGACGTGGTGTGATGAAGGCCTGCGACTGTAATGGCAAAAGCATGTATACACGTCAAAAAATGTATTATAAAAGTCATGTATTTTATTAAACTGAAATTATGCGCACACATACGAACTGTTGATAGTGTAGTGTTGCCAGGACTTAATACTAATTGAACGTTATTTACAAACACAAGTTAAAACCAAGAAAGTAGCTTAATTTTTTTGTCAATTATATTGTGAGTAATGTTGTGTCCATACTGAACACCAACATGCTACATAACTTAATTGTTGCTCGAAGCATAATTGTATATAAAGTCTAATAATTTAAGGGTTTGTCCAAGTCGTGTAGCTGACATTTCTGGAACCAATGCTAGCAGCTATAAACGAAGAAAGTTTGACAAGTGTGCAGTTACACGTAAATTAATTGAATATAGCATTTGCTTACTCGTCTTTGTCCTTTTGAGATCTAAACTATGACACTGAAAAGTTTTTAAATCGTGTTGTTAAAAGTTATAAATCACACATATTTCGCCTGCCATTTTTATCTTTAAAACATGCTTGAGTCTCTTTTCATTCATACGTTTTCTATCCTGTAAATGTTTACATGGTTGCGCGGGATCTACGAGGTATCCGTCACACCAGATCGCGAGAGTGCAGCACCATCGCACGTCTCGCCAGAATCGGTGAGCTGTCCAGTATTCTCTTTAATAGTATTTGACCTTATTTTGCGACTTGAGTAATTTATTGCTAATTATCTAGCGTAACCAACTGCAAAACACACCAGCATACACGTCTTCCATATACATGGTTATTAAAGACTTCATTAAAAATTCTATTTAACCTAATTTGNGCATACACGTCTTCCATATACATGGTTATTAAAGACTTCATTAAAAATTCTATTTAACCTAATTTGCAGAACGTTCCCGCCAGCAGTTCGCATCGTGACGCCAGTAGTGCACGAAACTGTCGTGCTCCAGACCAGATGCAGTCGAAGCGCTAGATAGTTCAGGAGTAGAATGGAGTAGGATGTACACTGATACGCCTACTCTGAGTGATCGGGACAACTCACGTGTTCGTGATGCGCTTTAGGAGAGGTAACCATAGGGCAATTAAAGGAAGAGATAACTGAATTCGGCCGGAAGTTGGCCGTTTAGAACTCAGTTCGTTGTGTTTCCGGGCTGTGCAGGTCGTTTAAAAATTAGAATAGCTAACAGCACATCACTATATTTAAGTGCGTACATTTAAAAGAGATTATGCCGTTTCGGTGTTGCGTGCTGAAGTGTCGTGACAATTATAATATAATTGCGGTCTGTTTGGTTTCGAAACGATCCCGATTGAAAGAGAAATGGACAGCAACAAACTTTCCAGCCTACGGTCAGCTTCAAGGTACAGTATCTCCACTTACAAACGCAATTTCCTCGTAAATAATTTATATATTTACAGTCGTGTTAGTGAAATGTCGTTTTTGTAACCAGGATTAAGTTCATAAAATCTTGACAGGCAGTGCCGATTGGAATAAAGTATTTGTTTTGATAATTTTTTTTACGACTATAAAGAAACAACCATGGAACCAACGCGACATTTTATTATTTTTGTTTTAATATTCACACTTTTGTCTGTCAATAATTTTTTATGAAATATGAAACGCTTTTAAAAATTAAAATAACGAATATATTTTCTAAAGCTTTTGTCGTTAAATTGCACAAGAATAGATTTTTATTTCTTGGGCTGTATGTTAGAAGAATAGCACACATCCCGATTTGTCAGTTCGTTGTCGTTCACTTTTTCGTGTCCGTTTTATTACGTAATCTTGCATTGCAGAAAGACCTAATTAAAATACAAAAATGTAGTCACGGTGAACTACTGTACGTGTACAGTGAGTAAAGAAAGTATTAGCACGTCTAAAAAAATAAGTTTATATTTCTAAATTACATTTTACAGAAAAATAGTAAATACTGTGTGTTTCTTCTTTCTCAACACATGTTAATATATCACTTCCATACAAGTTTATTTTGGTTTCATCTGAGAAAATAACTCTTTTCCAAATTCAAAGATTTCATTTTGGTAGTTTTTAGTAAACAGGGGCAATTTGTATCCTGTTTGCTTGAGATACACGTGGCTTTCTTTCAGCTGAAATCCAAATTTCTAAATTGTTATTTCAGGCAGTTTGGGGTGTATAGTCTATTAGCTGATCCTTCACACCTTTGAAAAATCATCCCATGTATGACGTGCTTTGTTGTTTTCAAAACACTTCATATATCAAAAGCGTTCTATACTTCTGTTAATATTGAAGTATATTATTTTCAGTTAAAATGCATGGAGAAAATCGGTATGTTGGTAATGCCTAGTAAGAAATAGTTCTTGTGCATTGTTACACTGAGAATGCGGCGTGCTCTCTCTATGGTGAAATTTTCTAGACTAGATTAAGCTTTGCTTGCATGAGGCGGAGGAATATCCTGGAAGTAGAACTTCAGCAGTGCTTCAGAAAAATTGGAAGTAACCGTTAATGGACTATAACATTTAATTGTAAGTCCTGAGCGAGTGAAGTAGCCAACTCGTTGGCACTTAATCCTGAGTTTTTCTTCACATAACGAAGAATGTACATAAGTTTTCATCGCGGGCAGACAGCTTCCTTGGCAGGCCTGATCGTGGTATTTCGGAGTGAATGTTCTGTTCTGTGTTTCTTTATTATAAAGCCAACAGTAGAAGATGGCTTCCTGACAATGCCGCCAATTTCTCGGTAACTCTTACCTTCATTATGCAAGTATTTACTTCGAATGCAGTTAATAGCTATGTGCACTGATTCGTCACACTACATGGACTAGTCTCAGCGGCTCTAGTAAGAACAAGACAGCCATCCTATTGCATCCGTTATCAGGTTCCAACAGTACTGTCCAAATACCTATTCTGTGCTCAACCTCCGTTAACATCCTATGTTTCATTCTATTTACACCTAAATTGTGATGAAAGGAAACCAGGAAGAATGTACATGTCACATGAGCATAGAAACGTCGTCAAAATAAGGGGAAACGTTTCTTACAGGGAACACATTTTAGTTATGATATAGGCAAGTTTCTCGCCTCGTTGGAGACGTCCAAATACTTTTTTTTTTTACTTACTGTAGATGAGAAAATATTACACTGTACTCAGTACTAGCATGTAGAATATGGAATTTACAACAGTGATACGCAAATCGGAGTTAACGTTGTGAAAAGTNTTTAGTAAACAGGGGCAATTTGTATCCTGTTTGCTTGAGATACACGTGGCTTTCTTTCAGCTGAAATCCAAATTTTTAAATTGTTATTTCAGGTAGTTTGGGGTGTATAGTCTATTAGCTTATTCATCACATTTTTTAAATCAAACCTTTGAAAAATCATCCCATGTATGACGTGCTTTGTTGCTTTCAAAACACTTCATATATCAAAAGCGTTCTATACTTCTGTTAATATTGAAGTATATTATTTTCAGTTAAATTGAACTTTTCATTATATTTTATCCATGAATTATAATATTTCATTTATAATCCATTTTAAAAAATGCATGGAGAAAATCGGTGTGTTGGTAATGCCTAGTAAGAAATAGTTCTTGTGCATTGTTACACTGAGAATGCGGCGTGCTCTCTCTCTATGGTGAAATTTTCTAGACTAGATTAAGCTTTGCTTGCATGAGGCGGAGGAATATCCTGGAAGTAGAACTTCAGCAGTGCTTCAGAAAAAATTGGAAGTAACCGTTAATGGACTATAACATTTAATTGTAAGTCCTGAGCGAGTGAAGTAGCCAACTCGTTGGCACTTAATCCTGAGTTTTTCTTCACATAACGAAGAATGTACATAAGTTTTCATCGCGGGCAGACAGCTTCCTTGGCAGGCCTGATCGTGGTATTTCGGAGTGAATGTTCTGTTCTATGTTTCTTTATTATAAAGCCAACAGTAGAAGATGGCTTCCTGACAATGCCGCCAATTTCTCGGTAACTCTTACCTTCATTATGCAAGTCTTTTCTTCGAATGCAGTTTCTCTACTTTTCTTTCCCGTTCCTCTTGATGCATTAATAGCGATGTGCACTGATTCGTCACACTGCTTGGACTACTCTCAGCGGCTCTAGTAAGAACAAGACAGCCATCCTATTCCATCCGTCAGCAGGTTCCAACAGGACTGTCCAAATACCTATCCTGTGCTCAACCTCCGTTAACATCCTATGTTTCATTCTATTTACACCTAAAGTGTGATGAAAGGAAACCAGGAAGAATGTACATGAGCATAGAAACGTCGTCAAAATAAGGGGAAACGTTTCTTACAGGGAACACATTTTACGTATGATATAGGCAAGTTTCTCGCCTCGTTGGAGACGTCCAAATACTTTTTTTTTTACTTACTGTAGATGAGAAAATATTACGCTGTACTCAGTACTAGCATGTAGAATATGGAATTTACAACAGTGATACGCAAATCGGAGTTAACGTTGTGAAAAGTNCTGTACTCAGTACTAGCATGTAGAATATGGAATTTACAACAGTGATACGCAAATCGGAGTTAACGTTGTGAAAAGTGTATAAAATAGAAAGCCTGTTCCTTGCGAGACGCTATTTTAAAATGATAATTATGCAGTATTAAGATGCCAAATTGAAATTCATAAAAAAATTTAACAATTAATAATTTCAGAACTAAACAACGTTTATTGTAGAGGGTTTTCAGTATTGAACACTTGCCTAGTTTCTGTGATATGAGCCTTCAGAATAAAATAAGTGGTTTGGTAGTATTGCTTTGGCTTTAGGCTCTCCTTCACCTATTGTGCAGAAATTCTCCGTTTTCGTGCCATAATTTCAGTTTCAGAGGTATCATTGGAAATGTTTAATTATAGAAAATTTACAATTTGCTAGTTGTTTAATACTTTTTACTTTTGCATATTATTTTCACTGTGTATTTCCTGCTTGTGAAAAGGCAAGAACTAAATGATAACATAAAAATATGTTCCTGACTTTTTACAACTAGCAAATAACACACAACTAAAATTAAGCACAAATATGAAACAACTCTTAAAATGTACATTTTCTATAATCGTACATTGTCAATAATTACTGTGAATCCGAAGTTATGACGCGGAAACGAAGAATTTCTGCGAAAGAGGTGAAGCCGAGCCTTAAGATGCCTATCTATAGGCTATTCACAATCAAGTGAGCACTTTTGAAAGTCCTCTCATTTGGAATAATAGTCAGTAAATATATTTTATTTTANGGCTATTCACAATCAAGTGAGCACTTTTGAAAGTCCTCTCATTTGGAATAATAGTCAGTAAATATATTTTATTTTAGCCATAGACGTTAAGATCCGAGAACGGTGGAATATACACACTATGTTTATTATTTACATGGCAAAATTTAGTTAAAAAGGTGGTTAAAGGCTAAACAATGACTGAAAGGAAANCACACTATGTTTATTATTTACATGGCAAAATTTAGTTAAAAAGGTGGTTAAAGGCTAAACAATGACTGAAAGGAAAAAGTAACTAGGGTCTCAAAAGTGCTCACTTTATCGTGAACAGCATATACCTGAGACTGATTCCCNGGCAAAATTTAGTTAAAAAGGTGGTTAAAGGCTAAACAATGACTGAAAGGAAAAAGTAACTAGGGTCTCAAAAGTGCTCACTTTATCGTGAACAGCATATACCTGAGACTGATTCCCACAGTTGAGGCCGAGAAGCGTGGGAGAGATAAGGGCGTCACTGCCACGCGCATCAAATGCGCCATCGCCGCTAACATGCAAGGCTCTGAACGGGCGTGCAGTGGTTTCGTTGTGTTCGCGAAACTATGAGACTAACCGGTGGCACTATGTTATCAGTGGAAAGTCTGCAGCAAATTTCAGTGCAGAGCCCTATATTATTTTTCGCAGGAATCGCCCAGAATATTTTTTGATGGTGTTGAACAGCTTCAAAATAGTGTTTGCAATAAGCCTGCTCTGTTGAAAGTAGTCTTCCGCCCTAGTCTGAAATGTTATTTTCTTTTCGTGTGCAGTTTATGCACACGTGAAATTTATTTTTAAAATGTTTATTACTTACAACCGCAGTGCAACCCAGTTCGCGTGCCTGGTGGAAAGGTGTTTTTAGGCTTCCGCCTACCCAGAGCTTTTTTCCGCGTTTGGGGCCGACAAGCGCAGAAGCGATAAGGACGAAATTGCCACGCACATCAAGGGCGCCATCGCCGCTAAGCGCAAGGCTCTGAACTGGTGTGCAGTGAGCTCGTACTGCGTGTACCTATGGGACTTTCAGCGGTGATATTATTTTATTGGCGGAAAGACTCTAGGAAGGTTCAAGGCAGGATCCTTGAGTAGTTATTGTATTAGACTTTGAAAAAGTAGTTTTTATAGTCTATTTACGGATTGTTCACACTTTTAGTATCAAACATTTGAAATATCATACCATGCATGACATGTTCGGTTGTTTTCTAAATATGTCAACTATCACAACCGCTTTATACTTTTATTAACATAAAAATGCTTTATTTGTGGTTAAATTGAACATTTACTTATAGTGTATAGTAGATAGATATAGGGGGTCCGGGGGCTGCGGATCTGTAGATCCGCCTCTGTCTTGGATCCGCCATCTTAGATGAAGTCATAGCCGCCATATTATTTCCGTCCGCCATGTTTTTCAACCGCCATATTGTTTTTGCCATCCGCCATTTTGTTTCTGCCATCCATAATCTTGTTTCCACTTGTCTCTTGTTTCCATCGGCAGTTACTAGGGGGCATGCCAGTCGTTCGACCACCATATTTGTTTATGGAGATGGCAGCTAGAATGTGCTGGAAAGTTTTTTTTTTTACTATCCGAGACTTAAATAGATCAGCAATAATATTTTTTATATAGTCATAGACATGCAATAAACATTTTTCATATAGTAATAATTCTTTTTAAGTATATTTTTTATTTTTAAAAAATTTATGAAAAGGTATACCTTAGAAATAAAACACATTTATTTTTCTTGTGCCTGTCATCCATACATCCTTCGGTTTTNTTATTGTATTAGACTTTGAAAAAGTAGTTTTTATAGTCTATTTACGGATTGTTCACACTTTTAGTATCAAACATTCGAAATATCACACCATGCATGACATGTTCGGTTGTTTTCTAAATATGTCAACTATCACAACCGNCACACTTTTAGTATCAAACATTCGAAATATCACACCATGCATGACATGTTCGGTTGTTTTCTAAATATGTCAACTATCACAACCGCTTTATACTTTTATTAACATAAAAATGCTTTATTTGTGGTTAAATTGAACATTTACTTATAGTGTATAGTAGATAGATATAGGGGGTCCGGGGGCTGCGGATCTGTAGATCCGCCTCTGTCTTGGATCCGCCATCTTAGATGAAGTCATAGCCGCCATATTATTTCCGTCCGCCATGTTTTTCAACCGCCATATTGTTTTTGCCATCCGCCATTTTGTTTCTGCCATCCATAATCTTGTTTCCACTTGTCTCTTGTTTCCATCGGCAGTTACTAGGGGGCATGCCAGTCGTTCGACCACCATATTTGTTTATGGAGATGGCAGCTAGAATGTGCTGGAAAGTTTTTTTTTTTACTATCCGAGACTTAAATAGATCAGCAATAATATTTTTTATATAGTCATAGACATGCAATAAGCATTTTTCATATAGTAATAATTCTTTTTAAGTATATTTTTTATTTTTAAAAATTTTATGAAAAGGTATACCTTAGAAATAAAACACATTTATTTTTCTTGTGCCTGTCATCCATACATCCTTCGGTTTTNTTTATGAAAAGGTATACCTTAGAAATAAAACACATTTATTTTTCTTGTGCCTGTCATCCATACATCCTTCGGTTTTGGAAATTGTATAATTTTCGGTGTCTCCCTCCTACTTTATCACCCGCATGGCTGCTAAAGCAACCATGCGCGCGGGTCTCTGACTGGGAACGGAGCAATGCAGTACTCTCTTACAGTACTACAGAGATATAAAACATATATTTTAAATCTCCATAGTGCTGCAAGAACGAGCTGTATAGGCTGGTTACAACGCCGAAAATTATACCAACTTAGGACAAAATAACACCTTGGACAGAATAGACAACAACAAGAAAGAAAACAGCCGAAAGCAAGTGAACGAAAGAATTGTAGATAAAGCTGGAAAAAATAAAGATAAGAAGTAGATAGATGGGTGGGTGAGAACAATATCGCCTCTAGTGGTTACAATGGGCCAAGATGTCACAACTAAAAAATATTTCATCCCCACAACCCTGCTAAAGGATAAGGTTTGTAACCCCCAGGAATTAGCTTTAAACCCTGGTCGGAGGCCCAAACAGAAGTCGCAGCCCCAAATCCCCTCCCTCCTGCCCAAGCATTTTCACTGGCCAACTTCCCCTCCTTCGAGTCTTACTTATGTTGTCAGAAACTGGGTGTAATATAAGGTAACGATTTTGGCCAGGCATTTTTATTGGTTGACTTACCCTCCCCCCTCATTATTTTCTCATGAAGTACGTAAGGTTGGTAGCAGGGAAAATACCAGGTGTATTTGGGACAACAAAATCGGTTGACGTCACAGGCAGGGGTGCCTCTTCCCCCTCCTTCCCAGCAACATGTAACCCTAACTATTATTTAAATAAAAAAAATTTGTTTCAATAAAATTTTTAATTTATAAAAAAAAATTAAATATTGGCATGCTACCATGGATTATTAGTTATTATCTCAGTTTTCATACAAAAATAATAGCAAAGAGTGTCGTCACATAGTGTAATTTTAGTTTTAGAAATAATTTATTGACCCTGAGACATTTGCCGGCCAGGTACAGAGAGTGGCAGCAATGCGCGGCGTGAGAGCGCACGGCCTCGACGCGCGCGAGGCGACACCGTCTCACGCTGTGTCTGCGATATTTCACACCTGCACGCAGAGATAACGCACGCACCGCCCACCATCGCGCTGTGAAGGCGACACCATGAGAGAGTCGCGCGGCTTGGCAGGGCAGGAGAGACCGAACTCGCCTCCTCTCCACAACAAAACAAATATTAAATTATTTTACCTGAAAAAATTAACTTAGCCCCTAGTCCAGACACATCCAAAGGGTATTGGAAAAAGTACTCCGTCAGATTCCACTGCATTGCTAGTCTTGCACAAAAATATGCTTAAAGACTGCATTTTCTCCTTTTCCCAGACTTTGAAACCATTAAAAAATCACACATGTGCACAGAACTATGCATCAGTCCGTGTAAGAAAACACTGCATGTTCTAGGGAGCCAGTAACCGAACTGTATTTGCTTTCTGTTATTATTTGAACTTATCCATATATATATCAAATGCTGTAGTGTTCGTAACATCTGCCGACATATAACTTAATCTATATTTTTAAAATATATCAGTGGCGGGAACATAAATAAATGCGGCGCAAGTATAATAACTCAGTTCAGGTAGGCAGGCTCCTTAATATGTTACGTCTCTGAATAAAAATACCGTTTCTAAACTATCGTGTTATAGTACGCACACAAATACAGTAAATCCACGTATAATACATTCTTTTCAAACAGTCTGAAACGCAGTTCTATTCGCGAGTTTTGAAAAAATCACATGTATTTGGTTGTGTCGTGTCTTATAAGTCATCATTAATTTATTGGTTAAATTGAACTGTTATCTATATTTTATATNTGTATTTGGTTGTGTCGTGTCTTATAAGTCATCATTAATTTATTGGTTAAATTGAACTGTTATCTATATTTTATATATAAATAATTTAAATAGGCGTGTTATTAAGAAATACGCGCACGAATATGGCTCGTTGTCCTTAATTTTATTTCCATGAAAGTACAATTTTAGCAAGGCTTAGATCTGATCTCCTAAAATAAAAACTCTTAGTTATAAAGTGAGCCGGATCTTAACTTGCAAAACATTTCACTTTCAAATATTAAACGCCTCAAGGCCACATCCGGCCATAAAGGATTGCGACGGCGATGTAAAATAGCATAAACGAGCTTCGCGTGTGTTCTATTTCCTTTTGTCCAAACTTTCAGCTGTCATTACAATTGTCACCACCAAAGAAACAATGACTACATACAGAATGTACAAATTCAGTCCCTCGTTCGCTTGCGCTTGATTCCGTTTTGTGTTAAGACCTCTTGTTCCCTTCCCGACAAATAATCATTTGTGAATTCGGACGCACGTTTTCGTTTCCACCTCGATGATTTATATTTACTCTGTGCGAGTTTCATTTGTCTTTTGTGACAGCAGCAAGCGTTTTCCGCCGCCGTGCGAAGTTGTAGTAAACAGCGGAAAATGAAATGCTTAAAATAGCGGAACATCGAAAATCAACCAATGGTTCAAGAAGGATATATTATGTGTCGTGCCTCCTTGGCTGAAATTGACGTTCTAGAGTGTATTGGTACCTTTATTGTGAATTTGGACAACGGCAAAGTGGCGTTGCGACCTTGCTGCACTTTTATACAGAATGTTTCAGTAAAAGCATGCAAAATTGAACTGGGAATAGGGGCCACACCACAGAACGTTTTGAGATTGGGAACGTGTGGTCCGCGAAGCCAGCGATAGTATGTATATATGGGCGTAAACATGTCTATCGCGAATATAGGTATCCGGATTGGTTACGTGTATTATTTACTTTGCATGTGTACACTATTGACAGGCAGTACCGTACAGGACCATTCCAGTGACGGACCGGTTTTAACTCACTTTGTACCTCACAAGAGTTGCTCAAAGTGACGGCTACCAACCTCAACGCAAGCATGACAACGGCGTAAGAGATTCTGCCGAAATTGTTAAAATATCCCGTGCTTATAGTGTCTGTCGTTGATACACACACTTACTAGTTTTACACCGTGAACCAAGCTTAAGACCTACCTACTTTAAAAAAAAATGAAAATAGACTGCTGCTTTTGGCAGTAAGTCAGCGAAGTATTCCAATCCGAAGCGTGCCGACACGACGTACATAATGCACGTGCGCTTCTTTTCGCTAGCTGGGACTGTAGTCGTGGCCGATAAAATCAATTCGAACCGACGTGGGCCACCGGTAATCCTATCAGGAATTCATACGCCCCGGAGAGTTGTGGACGACTGTTTTATGTACCGATAACCTGACGCTAGAGCAGCCGAATGGCAAATTAGTGAAGCAGCGGAAAAGATGCTATCCTTAAGTCTTCATCAGGCATGTTGGATTCTTTTCCCTTCTGCCTCAACCCGTCTACATAGTCATATGGGACCCAGGGTTAAAAATATTAAAACGAATGCATTAAAAACACTTAAATTTCCACGGCAAGTGTAACTTTATGTGCATTGCTTTGAAAATGTATTTCGTCAGTTAATGAGAAGATTTATTCTACGTCTTTTGAGCTGACACTGATGAAAGCTCGAGTGAGTGCATGTTTGTAGGAAGCATTTTTCAGTATCCGTAGCTACCACACGCGTTACCCAGCTATCTTGTATTTCACGGTGCTCACTGTACCAGCGACTTGCATGGATATTATTTTTATATAGGATGTTCACGATCGACTGAAAACTTTTGATATCAACCTTAGACATGTATTTTTAACGCTCAGTAAAGTTGACAACATCGGGAAAAAAAAAATAGTTCCATATCTTAGCACTGAATTAAAAGTGCTAGGTAAAACACTTGTGAATATTTAAATCATTTATTTTGTGTTCTGTTTTTAAATTCACGGAGATGTAAAAAATAGCAAATTTTTAAAATATTAACTTTTCTAATTATTTTACAGTTTCACTTGACCGGCGCATGAATAAAGTGATCAGGTCGATGAAAATGCTAATTTTACAAGTTGTGTAAGAATACACTATGTACATACAAGAAGATCTTAAGCAGGGCTTTCAAAAGTGCTCAGTTTGTCGTGAACAGCGTTTATCACGATGTACAGCATAATGATAGAATAAATGTCCAATATTGGACTGATAGATAATTAAAACAGAAAAGACAATAGGCCTGTATTAAATTTTTTGACATGAAAACAGAGCCGAGGGTAGTGGTTTCTGTTTGTCTTGGCTTCTCCCCTTCCCCCGAGATTAAGGCGATGATTCTGCGTCGCTTAATACAGGCTGCTACGGTTTTCCGATGAATCCCTGCGAGACAAGGACGTTTCTCTTGTCAACGAGAATGTCACGCTTCTGTAACAACAACAATGCGATTAAAGGGATTTCCAGGCTGGACCTGAAGAGGGGGGGAGGGGGCATGATTCATGTAACGCTACACTGTAAAAATTCCATAAAATTACAAAANTATTCCACAGAACTTTTCGCGATTTCATGCAACCTCTCCGTTAAATATCTATGATAATTCTTTTCTCTGCATTTCCGGAATAAAAAAAATCCAAAATTTTTGTTATTTACATGTTTTAATGTGTATAAAAAAGAAATAAAAAAATTCAAAAATCTTATATTTTGGTGCGATGTTTTCACAAGAATAAAAAAAAATTATACTGCGGGGATTTCACCACACTCGCCTACAACCTTCTTGTAAGTGTGGTGTATAAATGTGGTATATGCGACAGCATAACTTTTTTAGTTTCTTGTAATGTTTGAGTGTATTATCGTTGCTAACTGCTGAGTCTACTTTGGCTTGTGATACTTTTTGATGTTCGCAGAAAAAGCTCTGAGTTGCGTTGATATCCTAACTGCCACAGAAAAAATCTCTTTCATATATATATATATATATATATATATATGCGATGAACATCTTGTGCGGATTCGGTACTGTACATTCCCGAGACCCGAAGCTGTAGGAAATACGAAGAGGTTCCGTTCTGTATTTTGTATTTACGGAACTTAGTTCCTTTTTCCGTCGTTATGCAGCGCGTTTCCTTATGTTAACTATTTGTTAAAAATTTGGAAATATTTTAACAGAGTAAGAGAGAAAGGCGAAGGGAACGGGAGTACCCCGAGCAAATCCGCAGGCTTTTGGCAACGTCCGCCACGTTTCCCATAAAGTGAAAATACGGCAGTGACCCCGTCAGGAATTGGACGCAGTGCGGTGGCTGTTCCTACAGGCGGTTAACGGCAAAGCGAGCACTTTTGAAAGCCCTGTGAAGTGTATACTCGTACTACTTTCAGGCCTTTTGTAGCGTATACGTGGCCCTTGGGGGGCCGGGTTGGGGCTGGGCTGTGGGTCCGGCAACCAGCCTGTAAAGGGTGTAAGGTGAAGGGACCAGGTGCCCTGAAAACCAGACTGTGGTCCGGTCTGCGTGTGTAGGGAGGGAACTAGGTCCTGGCAACTTGGTTGAGCTGACGTGACTATTGGAATGTCTGCTCTTGTCGGCCCATCCCCTGGCTCAAGCTCTAGCAGTAAGTGACCGGCGTAAGTGTAAGAGCGAGCTGGTGTGTGGTGCTCTTTTGGCTTCGGTCGACTGGGTGCCCGTGCCGGTGAGCTCCGGTGGGGTCCGCTCATTGGTGATTGGGCGTTCCCCTGCTGCTGTGAAGGCTGCCGACTCAACTCCTTAAATGGAGCAGTGATGCGAATATATAGCCTAGCACTGCTCAAGTCCATCTCCACCTCCTCGCGGTAAGGGCTGGTAACATGGTGGCCACACCATGGTTAACGGAGTGAGGGCGACTGAAGGCGGTAACGGCCTGTCTGTGCACAGATAATCAGTTACGGCGAGGTTATGTGCAGTCTCCAGTGACTGTATATATTCTTGGCCATGCGGTGAAGACCCGCGAACCGAATTGCACATATCCCAGCTGAGGCACGATCTGACAAATCGGGCTGATCTCGGGGTGGCTGAGCTCTAGTGACGGGGCTGTCTGGCGTCCTGGAAGGGCTTGGTCTCCCTGGGTGATAACTCAAGCTTGCATGTCTGAAAATTGTGGGTACCCAGGGGATCAGTGTGAAAGCCCCGGCTTAGGCCGTGCTGATCGCGGGTCGGACTCTGGGTGGCATTGGTTGAACCTTCTGCTTAGAAGGAGNGGAAAAAAGTTGTGCCGGAAAAAGTCGGTAGCAGCTGCCGTGGAACGTAAGCGTGCTGACCTGCCACAGGCCGAGTTTCAAAGGGTTGATGCATGCTAACGAAGGATCGACGGTCTGGTCCGCCTAGTAAGAGGACTCGTTTACAAAGCGGGTTTTGTAGAGTGAGGATAGCACTCGGCCCCATCAAGGTGGCACGTAAGGATTCAACTCCTTACGTTGCTGTTGACAGGTGAGGTGGAACCGCCCTCGGGTGGAGAACCTCCACCCACTGCGATTGGAAAGAGCGTATTCTCTTTCTATTGAGAGCATTCAACTGCTCCCAATTAATGAGCTCTGTTCAAGCTCACTAGACATGTTCTGGACACAAATGCCTGGCCGAGTGCACTTCCACGTCATGATACCTGACGTGATCTGTTGTGACAGCAGTTACTGGGAAATCCTGAAGCCGAGGTGCACTCTATATCTACGCTCAGAAAGATGTCCCCTGTAATACCATTGTGGCTCAGGTACAGGGGGGAGCGCTTTGAACTGCTGCTTGAGATTGCAGAAAACATGTAGCGTATACGTGCGCCTCCTAAATAAGCACTGCCCTGTGACTTCCAGCTAGTGTTTTCATCAACTCCTCAGATGCACACTATAATGCAACGTTAATTTCAGTAAATAATATTGGTTAGTATTAATATTGATTGTTAGCGATTTTTTTCTGTTTCGATAAAAATTAAATGCATTAACTTGTGGTAAACACTTCCAAAGTCATAAGAATGTATATTTTGGTTTGATCTGTCGACAGAATCGCAGAAGAGTTGAAGATGATTCTTTTTAACCGTTATATGAACAACGCCAAGCCGTTTCGAAAGTTCCTCTTTAAAATGTTGATAGTTCGAATGTTTTGCCAGTTGTATGCGTCATCCGAAAGGAACTATTTTAGAGACTGTTCACGGTAGAGTGAGCACTTTTGAGGCCCTAGTTACTTTTTCCTATCAGTTATTTTTTATCCTTCCACCACTTTTTAAAAACAAATATTGTCATGTAAGTAATAAATACAGTGTATATATTTCACTGGACTCGAAAGTTAATGTCTGAGGCTACAATAAAATATCTTTATTGACTATTATTCCAAATGAGAGGGCTTAAAAAAGTTCTCACTTTACCGTGAATAGCCTATAGATAATACTCTGCATTTATTCCCTCATACAGAAGACAACGTTATTTCGGAATCCAACATATTTTTCTCCAGTTATATTTTTTCACTTCTATAACCGTAATGAAATGTTCCCTATTATTTAATAAATTTTCTCACATTGAAAATAAATATGCAACTGAAACCGTACAAACTAAAAAGAATTACGTTAATTAGTCTTCTATGCCACGTCCAGCTTTGATTTTTATTGTCCGGTCACGAAGTTTGATTACTAATTGTAAAAACATTTAAGACGGACCCGACCTTTCACCTCAACGGAACAAGGTGTTTTCTATGACTAATTTGTGCATTAATTTGTACGGTTGTACTTGCACTTCGAGAGATGTAAGAATTTTGTGTGCTCACTCGGTTATAAAAATATTTGGTCATCTCGCTTATGTGTAATCCCACAGTGTAAGGATGTTTATGTTCAAATAATAATTTACGCGCCCACTAATGTTCTAAACACGCTCACATTCTCGCACCAATACGCACGTTGTATAGAAGTTCCCGAATGTCACTGTTAATTATCTGAGCGGCACAATTACCACAGTACGAGCAACTTCACGCCAGACGTGCAATAAACTGACAAGATGTGGGGGTGTGGGATTAGTGGAGACGGCTCTTTGTATCAGTCACTCACAGTTCGTTTGCGAGAGAAAGGAACAAGCGAAGGGATCTTTCAAGTGTCGAATCGATAGTGCGCCGGGAAATTACGGGGTATCCATCACGCTACTAATTCCCCAACTACTGGCTCTGTTGTAACCACAGCAGAAATGAAGCTTCAGTAATTGGCCACAACATCTTGTTTGTAAATGCGTTAAAAAAAAAAAACAAGCTAGCTGCTGCGGGATAAGAAATAAATAATAAATCGCAAACACACGCCAAGGAATGTAGTTGGTCAAGCCGCATGCGTGAGAAAAAAATACTTTAGGAGACGAAAGAAAAATAGTTTCTTTGGGCAAGGAAAAAATGAAATATTTAATGAGACAAAAAATATCTAAAAAGTGCTAATGGGCTTTTCCTTCCCTGCTAGTATGTGTAAGAGAACTACCTGGTAAACACAAACATTCCTGTCCTAAAATAATGGACGTGTTCTTTGATGATCAAGTAATAGGTACCATAAAAATGTATAATTTGTTCGAAGATTTTTATATACGCAAAGTCTGCCTGTTTGATTCAGTGGAATTACTTTATCTCCCGAAAATCCATCATTTCATCTAACAGACCAAACTCATGTTACACAGAATTAACAGCCGCAGTCGGATAGGTTTTTATTTACATATATTAAACTACTGCAGCAAATTTAATTCTCTCGAAAACACCAGATTCGTAGGAAGTAATTAAACAGATTTCGTTGTAAAATTTACGTGTCGGATGAGCTTAACGGCGAAACAACAAATCCCTGTTAACCTTCCACTCGTGTACATTAAAACAAATTTGACGTAGGCCTATGCAATTTAAAACCTAGCTAATATCAATACAAATATTTAGTTACATGTTCTACAATAGAAAAATGATAAACTGTAAAAACCTTTAAAGTAAACCAATCAGGTAAACCATTTCCAGCTAAAGTATTTACATTAATTTTAATACTAGCTGTGCCTGCGGCTCCGCTCACGTGGACTACAAAATTATTGTTTAGGTTTTTTTTTTAAATAAAGTTGAATTTTACTTAGTGTTAATCTTCTATATTCTATACATATTATAAAACTCAACGTCTCCGTGAATTAAATGGCAAAAACACTTATTAGTATTTCTCTGTTATAGATAGATATATGCTACCGCGGAGTTTTTTTAGGTCTTTTTATTCTTCACAATTCTTTACTACATTATATTGTTCCATCTTTAACGGTTTAGACAGCGTATTGCAAGAGAGCGCGCTGGAAGCAAATTTTTTCCGACTTGATTCACTATTATCGTTTGTAAATTTTTTGAGATATTTTCTCACGATAAAAAGTAGCTAATATCACTTTTCAGCCCTCCAACTATATCTGCGCAAGAAATTACGTCGATCTGTTGCTCGGTTGTGACGTTGCATTGTTATTCCATTTGTGTACTTTTTCATTTTCCAATAAGAATTTCCCCGAGGGAGTGAGATATTTTCTCGGGATAAAAAGTAGCCTATGTCACTTCCCGGGCCCTCCAACTATCTCTGAACGAAAAAATCACGTCGATCCGTTGCTCCGTTGCGACGTGAAAGAAGGACAAACAAACAAACACACTTTCGCATTTATAATATTAGTTAGGATATTGCTATAAGGGTTGTCTTCTTTGAACGGCATTTATCGTACGAATTTTCTCAGAATGCTTCGCGTCTGTGTCCCTTCCCCCTCCTCACTCCAAAACACACGGCTTCGATTTAGAATCGTCGTAACTATGACAGTTCTGATTTTCTAACGAAGTTTTACACCATACCCGATGAGAATAATTGCGCTTCAATTATAAAAACGAACACTTTTGGTGTATTTTANTAACGAAGTTTTACACCATACCCGATGAGAATAATTGCGCTTCAATTATAAAAACGAACACTTTTGGTGTATTTTAAAGAGAATATTCACACACAGTGAAGTAGTAAATTCAAAACGTAATTTATTACCGACGAATATATACTTAATTTGTGTGTTTTGTTATTAAATTATATTAAATTTATCTTTACGTTAATAGTACTATGCGATTTGAGAGGTCCCATGAATTCACAGCAGAAACTCATGCGATACCTATTGAGTGCTCTCTAAACTAATATGTAGGCTCTCAAAACTCCATCGAAGTTGCGCGTGGGACCAGTGTGTTAAAGTTCTTGGACGTGTGCGGACGCTGATGTNCTCTCAAAACTCCATCGAAGTTGCGCGTGGGACCAGTGTGTTAAAGTTCTTGGACGTGTGCGGACGCTGATGTACTGTCGCTGCGTGCTGGCGGGCCCCATTCAACCGCGACCCGGGCTTCACGACGCACAACTCCACGCCTTGTCGACAACAGGTAGGAAACGTCCACAGTCTCACAATTCTCAGTCAAATGCTTCCAGGGCGTANAAAAAAAAAAAGCAAGCTAGCTGCTGCGGGATAAGAAATAAATAATAAATCGCAAACACACGTCAAGGAATGTAGTTGGTCAAGCCGCATGCGTGAGAAAAAAATACTTTAGGAGACGAAAGAAAAATAGTTTCTTTGGGCAAGGAAAAAATGAAATATTTAATGAGACAAAAAATATCTAAAAAGTGCTAATGGGCTTTTCCTTCCCTGCTAGTATGTGTAAGAGAACTACCTGGTAAACACAAACATTCCTGTCCTAAAATAATGGACGTGTTCTTTGATGATCACGTAATAGGTACCACAAAAATGTATAATTTGTTCGAAGATTTTTATATACGCAAAGTCTGCCTGTTTGATTCAGTGGAATTACTTTATCTCCCGAAAATCCATCATTTCATCTAACAGACCAAACTCATGTTACACAGAATTAACAGCCGCAGTCGGATAGGTTTTTATTTACATATATTAAACTACTGCAGCAAATTTAATTCTCTCGAAAACACCAGATTCGTAGGAAGTAATTAAACAGATTTCGTTGTAAAATTTACGTGTCGGATGAGCTTAACGGCGNCGAAAACACCAGATTCGTAGGAAGTAATTAAACAGATTTCGTTGTAAAATTTACGTGTCGGATGAGCTTAACGGCAAAACAACATATCCCTGTTAACCTTCCACTAGTGTACATTAAAACAAATTTGACGTAGGCCTATGCAATTTAAAACCTAGCTAATATCAATACAAATATTTAGTTACATGTTCTACAATAGAAAAATGATAAACTGTAAAAACCTTTAAAGTAAACCAATCAGGTAAACCATTTCCAGCTAAAGTATTTACATTAATTTTAATACTAGCTGTGCCTGCGGCTCNTACATTAATTTTAATACTAGCTGTGCCTGCGGCTCTGCTCACGTGGACTACAAAATGATTGTTTAGGTTTTTTTTTTAAATAAAGTTGAATTTTACTTTTTGTTAATCTTCTATATTCTATACATATTATAAAACTCAACGTCTCCGTGAATTAAATGGCAAAAACACTTATTAGTATTTCTCTGTTATAGATAGATATATGCTACCGCGGAGTTTTTTTAGGTCTTTTTATTCTTCACAATTCTTTACTACATTATATTGTTCCATCTTTAACGGTTTAGACAGCGTATTGCAAGAGAGCGCGCTAGAAGCAAATTTTTTCCGACTTGATTCACTATTATCGTTTGTAAATTTTTTGAGATATTTTCTCACGATAAAAAGTAGCTAATATCACTTTTCAGCCCTCCAACTATATCTGCGCAAGAAATTACGTCGATCTGTTGCTCGGTTGTGACGTTGCATTGTTATTCCATTTGTGTACTTTTTCATTTTCCAATAAGAATTTTCCCGAGGGAGTGAGATATTTTCTCGGGATAAAAAGTAGCCTATGTCACTTCCCGGCCCTCCAACTATCTCTGAACGAAAAAATCACGTCGATCCGTTGCGACGTGAAAGAAGGACAAACAAACAAACACACTTTCGCATTTATAATATTAGTTAGGATATTGCTATAAGGGTTGTCTTCTTTGAACGGCATTTATCGTACGAATTTTCTCAGAATGCTTCGCGTCTGTGTCCCTTCCCCCTCCTCACTCCAAAACACACGGCTTCGATTTAGAATCGTCGTAACTATGACAGTTCTGATTTTCTAACGAAGTTTTACACCATACCCGATGAGAATAATTGCGCTTCAATTATAAAAACGAACACTTTTGGTGTATTTTAAAGAGAATATTCACACACAGTGAAGTAGTAAATTCAAAACGTAATTTATTACCGACGAATATATACTTAATTTTTGTGTTTTGTTATTAAATTTATCTTTACGTTAATAGTACTATGCGATTTGAGAGGTCCCATGAATTCACAGCAGAAACTCATGCGATACCTATTGAGTGCTCTCTAAACTAATATGTAAGGCTCTCAAAACTCCATCGAAGTTGCGCGTGGGACCAGTGTGTTAAAGTTCTTGGACGTGTGCGGACGCTGATGTACGGTCGCTGCGTGCTGGCGGGCCCCATTCAACCGCGACCCGGGCTTCACGACGCATAACTCCACGCCTTGTCGACAACAGGTAGGAAACGTCCACAGTCTCACAATTCTCAGTCAAATGCTTCCAGGGCGTAACTACTTCGTGGCGAGAGAATTTGTAATGCCGGAATCACGCAGCTACGAATACACGACACGTCCGACAAGACAAACAAGATGGATTCACAACCTCCACGTAACGTACGCCAGCTGGAGGTTGCGAATACAGCTTTAAAACCGAACAACCGGGTTATAACGTTAACGAGACAAACTGTCACACGACCAACAGTTTTGCACTAGTAATGATTTATATTTTTGTCGTATCGTGCAGCACGCAAACAGGGCGCACAACGCTGTAAAACTAAATAAACGAATTTTCCCTACAGAGGAAAAGTGCATCTTTCAAGGAACAAATAATTTGCCACGTAGTGGATCAAACATAAGATTCACACACTTACTTTGTCGTGCTTTAACGTAATATCTGCACTTTTTGTCGGCATCGTGTTTTGCATATTTAATTACATTTAACCGCCTTTGAAATTAGTTTATTCTATAAGCATCAAGTAGGTGGTACCGAAAAATTCTGACCTTCAAGTAGATTGCCGTTGTGCAAATTAAAGCAACCACATTGAAAAATGTTTCTTGACATGTCATCGGCGTTTTTGTCGTATCGTGTCGTGCTCGTCTGAGCTGTGAGACNCCACATTGAAAAATGTTTCTTGACATGTCATCGGCGTTTTTGTCGTATCGTGTCGTGCTCGTCTGAGCTGTGAGACTCCAATGTGGCGGAGGAATCTTCACCGACATAAGAGTGCAGGCAAAAAATGAGATAAGGTGGCTCGACGTTTTGAAACTGCGGCTGTGTATAAGTGTACCATTAGACCAGTATACGAAATGCCATACTGGCTGTTGTAGATTATTTTGATACGCCGAGTAACTAAGGAATTGTCATTTTAATCTAAGCTGTTGCTCGTTCGGAAGAAAAATTATTGATAAACCTAACGGATAGGTGCGCCAAGAACGTTATTGTTTTGAAAGTTTGATAAAGGCTGTTTACGATAAAGTGAGCACTTTTGAAATCAACCTTAGAAAAAAGTCGCTGCCCCTACCTGCATATATTTTAACCTTGCGCACTGAGTGACATGCGCCCAGTAAAGTTGGTAACGATGGATGAAAAGTAATTCAATGCNATATATTTTAACCTTGCGCACTGAGTGACATGCGCCCAGTAAAGTTGGTAACGATGGATGAAAAGTAATTCAATGCCTTAATGTCGAATAAAAAGTGTTAAGTAACCATTTGTGATCACTTCAGTTATTTATTTCGCTTTCTATTTTTATATAGTGCCTCGGAGTGTAAAAATAACCAGATTTGTAAAATATTTACTTTTCTAATAATTTCACAGTTTCACCTGACCAACGCATGAATAAAGTTATGACTCATCGCAATGTTAATTTTTCATAAGGCGGAAGAATTCACGACGCGCATACAAGGGCTTTAAAAAGTGCTTAATTTACCGTGAACAACCTATAGTTACTTTTGCCGTGAAAAGTGCAGTTTTGATTAAACACGTAATTATGCACTTCCAGGTGACTAACCGTGAAATTATTTAAAGTTTTTAATTNAAAGTGCAGTTTTGATTAAACACGTAATTATGCACTTCCAGGTGACTAACCGTGAAATTATTTAAAGTTTTTAATTTGATTGATGAATTTCCACAGAAGGAATGTAGAGTATTGGTGGTTAGAAACACTGCTTATGCACGCAAGTGCTTTGAAAAGTCCGTACACGTCCTCTAATATAGTTGTAATGCAACTAATATATATTCAAGTTGGTCAAAGTATTTTACTCTGATAAAAGTATGGGTCTGTTGGAAATTCAATTGTAAACAAACACGTTCATCACTGTTGACCATGGGATTTCGACAGTTGTATTGGCGTAGAGTAGGTAAACGTTGGGTACATGCGCTGAAAACGATAATCGGTTCACCAATTCGTTAGTATGTGGTTTGCGCCGCAGCAAAAAGAAGCAAAAACGTGCGAACGAGCGTTGACGAACAGAGCATTCTCACGGGAACGTAAACGGTATGTGAGCGTGAACAAGCGCTCTTCGTCCGTGTTCGGTTCACGTTCGCAGGTTGTCGGTCTTTCGTCGAATTACTAAAGGATATGCGTGTTCGGGGTGAACAACTCCGAATCAAACATGTGCAAATGTTTAGCTTATGCTCGTTCGCACGTGTTTGCTTCCGTGTAAACGGGCCTTTGGAGTTGTCAGAACCAGGTTGGTAAAATGTCCTTACAAATAAGTGCTCTAAGGGGCCCGCCTGCCTGGAGCTCGAACTGCGTTGCAGTGTGTTCGAAATCCAGGTTTCTTTACGAAACTATTCAACGTGCGTCCAATGCGCTAGTCTACGAAAATTACAAACACTTCAGACTATGCCTGTCGGTTACTTCCAAGATGTCACGCACGTTATAGACACCAATTCGGAGCACTCCAACATAGATATAAATTCATTTTTCAAAGCGCCATATCTCGAAATATACGCGTTATATAAACACAGAAGTAATCGTGGAGTATGCACATTGAACCTTGCTACAGACTTATCAATGAAATTATAGGGTCACCGTTGAAAGTCCCATAGGTATACGCAGCACGACGAGAACACTGCACGCCAATTCAGAGCCCTGCGCGTAGATGGCCCGTAGCCATACTTACATCTTTGGGGNTAATTGGAGAGTAGCTTTCACATCCTATAATGTTTGTAAAGGTTTTGAGTATAAGTATGAATATACAAAAATACACTTTTACTGGTGTAATTTCTCACAGACCGTAGTGCTGTGGGCTTTTCATAGGATTTTAATAATTTATTAAATTGAAATTTAGGGGGGACCAAAAAATATTATGGGAGCCCCTCCCCTCCCTCCCCCATATATCCATCCCTTGGCTCCGGGCCTGCCAGTAGTTACAATGTAACGGATGTTTAAAAAATGGCAGGCATTATTGCAGGAATGAATTCTCCATATGTAGACAATAAAAATAAGTATTAATACAAAATAGGTCCGGAAATACTTGGTCTCAGCCCATAATGACGATGTCCAGATTGGAAGACATTCGAACGTATTCATCGCCGTCTGCGTGAGACTGGGACGTTTGCACCTCGTGCTGTCGGCACATGTATCACTCCGTATACTCTTCGCCTCGGAATTGAAAACTGTCAGTGTGTCTCTTATTTGTCTTCTGATAACTGCAATCACCTGCGAAAAGAAATACATACCGGTTGAAAGCGTTGTTTTGAAGGCCAGAACTATGAAATAAAGCATTTCCGGACCCGTGTTGTATGGAATTTTTTTTTTTATTGTCTACATATGAAGAATTCATGCCTGCAATAATGCACACCGTTTTTGAAAACACTCTATAATCCAGTTACGCAAAATGTGATACTAGTTTGTTTAAAACCGCGGGTTTACAGCGAAACAGAATGTAAACAAACAGGACGTTTTTGAACACGCGACTTCTACATTTATGACAATTCGTGGGCCATTGTTTAATAGAGCGTAGATGTTTAAGCGGCTCAAGTTTCAACCTCTCACGCTATGTTGAATTATGGGTTTCTAGCTTATTTCAGTTGTTTAGGTACACTTATTTCGAAACTATAGTTACAGCCCTCTGGCGATATACATTACGCTGTAGAATAATCTTAAATTTTTGAACTTTCGTCAAGTAATTATGTTGTAGTTAGTGTAGTATCATTTTTAAGTTATTAATGGACGCTTGCCGTTTCACGAATTACCAGATAACGCGTGGATAAAATGTGGCAACTACATTTGAAGCCATTTGTGACATGTAAACGTCCTATAATAATAATCAGTTGTTTCACTGGAAATAATTGTATGGCACGTAAGTTGAAAATTTAATAAAGCGGGTTAGACCAAGCCTTAAAACTGAAGTCTTGAAAGCCAGTGAGGGTGAAACTAGATATGGGGTACCGCGAGGGAAACGAGAGACTCCTGAGAAAACCCGCCCACCAACGGCATCGTCCGGCACGATTCTCACTAGCGAAAATCTCTTTCAGAACCACGCGTGACTGGGTTCGTGGCAATGTCAGTTTTAGGTATGGCGGAAGCATACTCTAACCAGGGCTTTCGAAAGCGCTCAGTAACAGGCTGTTCACTGTTGATTGCGCACTTTTGAAATCCCTGATCAGGATATACTTATTAGAATGTATCCTTCCGCCATCTGTGTAATTAAAATTGTCATAAGCCTTTTTTTTTTTTTCCACGCTTCATTCAAGTAATCTGTGAAATTTTTAGGAAAGAAAATGTCAGTCATATAAGTAAATTCAGGCTCTTATGTTTGTAAATCAAGAAACACAGACTTAGTGGCCATAAAACATAAAGACTCGCGCAACAACGCGCAGTATGAGAACAATTTTCATATTAACTAGCTGTCAAAACAGGAAGTCTGCATGCTACCGGTCTGCACTGTAATATAAATAGTTACGGGTATCGATTTTTTTTAAAGGTTGATTTAAACAAAATGTTGACTTTACCGTGAACTGCCATTAATCGCGACCAGCCTGTATAAACGATGCGATGCTTCATTCATGGGTAAAATAAACCTAAGCCGCCACCCCCCCTCTCCCCAGACGTCGTTTTAAAGCAGGTTAAAGAGCAATATAGTTGAGGGGTGAGTTTAACACCTCCCGGCCTGTAAGTCACACGGTCTCACGGCCGTTTAAAAATTCGCGTCACGGCGAGAGTTGGCGTTTAATCTCGGCGGTTAGAATCCTCGGCGCCCCCGCAGCGAAAGTTTTCGAAGCGACCCCGCTTCATTTTTATTCTTTTTTTTTTTTTTTCCTCGGTGCTCGGGAGGCGGTGGTGGTGATGGTGGTTATGGATGGCCTCGGTCGGAGGAAATTTTTTTTTACTTCCGGGGGTGCGGGTGAGAATTACCATTTTTTTTTCTGTTCTTTCCGCCGGCCGTGTTTGAGGAAGGGGGGCAGTTAGACACACCCGGGGTTGAAATGGCGGGCGCTGTTAAGTGGTCGACGATCGTAGCAGCAGCCCGCATGACAGCGGCAGGTGCTTCGAACGGGACCTGCTGACTTCTAGCTTTTGAGGCACTAGGGCCGCCTGCAGGTGATCAAGCTATGTTCGCCTCGCAAAATCGCGCAGTTGGTTTTTGCACTCCCGACCACAAACAGACCAGGTTATTTGTGTTGTTGTTTTTTTTTTTTGCAGGAAATGTGTTTGTTTGTTAAAGAGCAATGTCGCCACTTTTTTATTTCATTTCGAAGTTCCCTGATATTGCCCTGTTTTCCAGACATAGTTTTTTTCCCCCGGACCTTATGCTTAACATATTTTCTTGTAAGGATAGATGCCTTTGCTTTTAGCACACGTTTACATCAACATAATTATCTGATCTTACAAAAATAGCTTTCTACATATATTGCAAAGAAAAACACCTAAACATTTCGTCCACTATCGACAAAACAATTTTATACGATTCAGTGGTGCATGATCGATGATACAGCTGCCAAATACAGCTTGCATATCGCAGAATTCCTTGGCATTTAGCTACTGCGTTAAAAATTCCCCGAGATGATTGGCAACCATGGAGAGTCAAAAAATTTATTTCCCTTAGTTTAGGGTAAGTATATTTTATACTTTCGTAACGTGATGTAATTGGTAAATTGGTAAAAGTACCAAAACATTCGAAAAGTAACATTCGTAATCCCTTATAGTGTAAATATGAGCATTTTAACCACACATGTTAATTCTTAGAAATTTAAAACATATATTTTAATACAAAGTTTGGTTTCCGCTGTGGTGAATGTATATTGTGTTACACTATTTAAAAAAAGTAAAAAGACTCAGTTGAATTTCAAGTTATTCAAGATATTATTTATTCCTGTTTGATTTCTCATGCATCATGAAGAGCAGTAAGTTTATCAAAAAGTAATTCTAAATTTTTACCGAATCGTTTCAAGATTTTTTGTTTTAAGAACCCATGTCGTTACTGTGATAGTCGGAGCTATATTTGATTTAAGAGGTGTCCCGTATAAATTTATAAGAGAATATTTATTAAACGATTAGTCAAACATTTATTCCCAATTATAAAATTACTATAAAAATAATTTAATTAAATATAACAGTTTTAATTTACTGCTTAGCAAGGAGGTGATAGTTTGTGGTTTCCAATTCGCGTCATCACACCGCTTAAGTGGTAATTGTAGTCACAGGAGTGCTATGTTGCAATTTATTTGAAATCAGACACTTTATTTTACCTGCGTTAATTATTTAACATCTAGTTATCTTGAAAATTAAAATTGAAATACCTTCGAACCGCATGGCAAATTTCCTAAAGATATCCACCACGACATACTAATAACATGAACAATTATTTTGAGCCGGTGCCTAAAGTATTTATTTTGTTCTATTTTGTGATTTTGTACTACAAAATATAAAATTTTTACTATATTGATATAACTTATGTAATTCTTTTGCGAAAATAATTTTTCTCCATTTTCATACTTTTTTTTTTTTTTTTTTTTTTTTTAGATTATTATTTCATATCACAACAAAACGGAATGTGATGTCCTAAAACAGTATAAAATAATCTTAACCTCGCGAGCGCCCCATGAATCCCGCCCACCTGGCTCTTGAACTGCGTTGCAGTGTGTTTGAAACACGCATGTTTCACGTAGCTAGTAAACGTGCGTCCAAGGTGCTGACCTACACTCTAAATTCGAATCAGTAAAAATGGCTCCACTTAGAATCCGGCGGAAAACCGCTAATTGTTTCGGTGGAAAAATCTTACTGATTTAATTAGTGGCGTGAAACAATTTCACTGATTGAATAAGTGACAGCTAACTGCAGCGGCGAATTAAATATAGATTTTNTAATTAGTGGCGTGAAACAATTTCACTGATTGAATAAGTGACAGCTAACTGCAGCGGCGAATTAAATATAGATTTTATTGAATTTAGCCCAATAAATACGAGAAATACATATTTAAGATAGTTTGCTATTTATATTGTGCAATTTACCGTAANTAATTAGTGGCGTGAAACAATTTCACTGATTGAATAAGTGACAGCTAACTGCAGCGGCGAATTAAATATAGATTTCATTGAATTTAGCCCAATAAATACGAGAAATACATATTTAAGATAGTTTTCTATTTATATTGTGCAATTTACCGTAANATTGAATTTAGCCCAATAAATACGAGAAATACATATTTAAGATAGTTTTCTATTTATATTGTGCAATTTACCGTAATTTTAAAAAAGTAAAAAAAAAAAATCCGCATGTAGGGGGGATTGTACTTGTACAACTTTTCCACTTCGCTCCCGTTACCTTACCATCTGAGCTACCAAGTCAAGTTGTTAAAATAGAGAAAAGTATAGGTATGTCATAGGGCCTCATCGAAAGCGTGTAGTTTCAAATTGCATGCTCTTACTTTTCGTCTTTGGTTAAATTGGTACTGTTAGGATTGTTAAAATGAGTAGTACGTATGAGTGCACTCTCTTCGTCACAGTATGCACTTTAAACCTTCAAACAGAGCACTGTGATGATTACATGGAAATGAAATGAAAGACGTGAACATGGAATGAAAGACTGAATGCTCACGTTACCTCGTAAAATGGTGTTTTGAAAGNGAAATGAAATGAAAGACGTGAACATGGAATGAAAGACTGAATGCTCACGTTACCTCGTAAAATGGTGTTTTGAAATACGAAACACATTTTAGAAAGTATTTCGTATTGGTTTTATTAGTTTATGGGTTGTTATTTCACTTGACACACGTTGTTTGGCGACCATTTTTACACGCTGTTTAGCTGATCCATCAATCAAAAAACAAATTGCTAAAAAACAGTGGGGGAAAAAAAAAAAAACCCCCCGACGAATCCGTGGAAAATGCCACAAAATCAATAAGTGAAGGAAAAATGGGATTTTTTCACTGATTCATCAGTTACATTCACTGAAGTGGCTGTTGAATCAGTCAGGTGCTGTTAACTGATTGAAACAGTGAAATTTTCACTGATTCAGATTTAGAGTGTACGAAAATAACACACACTTCAGACGAGGCCTGCTGAGTGCTGTCAACATGTTATACAGATTAGAAACACCACTTTAGAGCACCCCTACATAGTTGAAAACGGCTTACTCAAAGCGCTGTATCTCAAAATATACGCCTCAGATACATACGGAAATACTTGAGAGCCCTGCATTAAACCTTGTCGCAGACCTACCACCAATAATAAAATGATAGTCACAGATTAAGTTCCATAGGTACACGCAGCACGACGATAACACTGCTTGCCAGTTCAGAACCTTGCGCATAGCGGCGATGGCGCACTTGACGCGCGTGGCAGCGCCGCCCTTATCGCTCCCTAGCTTCTCAGCCTGAAATTCGGAAAACAGTTCCAGGTAGACGTGCCCTTATAGGGCTCTGCCTACTAATTCTGCAGCCACGAAGCTAAAATAGGGAATCAATGTTAAAGAAATTCCTTCGCAATGCTTCAATTTTAAAGATGTTTTAGACAGAAACATAGTTAACGCAACTTTTGTGGATAATATCGCCACGTTAAGAAATTGATACATATATATTTATTTATACTTTTTGTGTAAAATGTATATTTTAATGTGGACTTTAAGAAAAATTGTTAAACATAAAACTGGGCCAGATTGTTAACGTACCAGTATTTCTTGAGACATGTCACGTAGATTATTTTTGTTTGAAACGGTTATCTCTAAAATTGATTAACTGAGAAGAAATTCCTTTATCATTGATTTACCAATTTAAACTCTGTCTTTAGGCTTAGTAGACAGCGCCCTTACGAGGATATAGAACGTGATTTTCGTAGCTGGCGCATATCTCGTTAACTATCGCCAGCAGGAAGGCTTTAGAGTTAATTTAACAAGTAGTTCCGAATAATAACGCACTGTAAATACTTTCGCCAGGACAGATTTTTTTATCCTATACATTTCTTTATCCTAATCTTGAACCGCAAATTAACGTATAAATCTTAATGTTTCTAAATAAATACACCACTATGCCAAAACATTTGCACATAAATTTGGTGGAAACCATTACCAGGCATAGTCCTTACTTATTATTACTTGAATGGCTATCAAAAACCTTCAATTTACATGTTTAGTGTTCATGTCCCCTCGAGACGCTAAGTCATTTCCTAGGTACTTGCGCGCAGCAAACATAAGACTTTCTGAAACCTTCTAAAGTTGCAGGAGTTATTTTAGAAAAAATGAATAAGATTTGTGCATATTTTTCACAGTACTTGACCAGGAACTTTAACAGTGAGCAAAAAAGCTATTTAAATAGAGATGGCCATTATAGTGGTTATAATTAATTAGCTCTAATTTTGTTCTTATTCACTTTAGAATGCCTGTCACTCTTTAGGTAACGCATTGAAACATTTTTATTTCATAGTCTTATTTTCACGAACTTGTAGTTTTCAATTTACTGACGAAAACCTACATCAGATAGCTGGCCATCACACAACAATTCTTTTGTGAGTTTTAAAGAGAGTCCAAAATCGAAACTTCGGTGGCATCTGCTCCGTTATATTTCGCCACGGAGAAGGTTGGTTCAATTGTCGCTGATGCGCAAAAAATTTGTTTACAACCGTGATCACTCATTTAGTATCTGAGAGGTCATCATGTTCGCTGCAACTTTAACATATACCGACAAAAATAATTTCCAAAGTAAAAAATGTTTACGCAATCCAAAACAAATAGGCGTAAGAAAAAAAAATTATCAAACGCACATTTTGTTGTCCCAACAACAGAATTCACTCATTTTAACTCTATTTGGTTGGTAGAAAATATTGTTTTCTGTTGATCGTATTTTTACCAATCACAGATTTATTAGGCAACATTAACCGCAGATTTGTTTGGCTCTACTTGTGCCAGCGTTTTAATGATTCAAATAATTTTCTCTCAGTTTTTCGTAACGCATCAGCTCTAGGTCAAAAGCGAACCAAAGACCTCAGCGTAACCTGTCTGAACAATATTCAAGGTTAAGCTGCTGTCGTAAAACATAACACTTAAGCGTTATACGATACAATAACAGTGGAATTACTACCATTTATAAAAACCATTCAATGTCAGTTTGTGTATATTGTTTTTTATTGACTGATAAATTAATATTGCTGCAGATGTAGAGTTTGTTCGGTTTTATTTGAATTTTAGTTGACAAATTATTTTTGAATATTCCTAAACTTACGCGAATGCAATGCGGCATAAATCAATAAAACTATCAATGTACGGAGAAACAAGTGAATACACTTTCTTGTTTCGTAAACAAATTTCCGGAGTTTAAAAAAAAAGGCAAGAGCATTCGAGGCTACAAATTGGATAAGTACACAGTATAGAAACAGCAATAAGGAAAATGTGAATTCAGTTTGGAGTTTATCTTGTGCAATGGAGTTACGTGAAATGTACTTCTTGTGTATAGGCCTAATGCTGTGCCGTGTTGGTGGAACGCGTTAAGTAGATTGCGCCAGGACCTTTTACTATTACGTGGCGGGGAGACTGCCTTTTTATGGCGATGGCGATCATTCACGGCGGGGAACGCCCTCGGCGAAAAGCGGGTCTAGCTGATCACCTATGTGTCGATTCCGTCTGCGATCCCGGGTCGACGAGATTAACGCCGCGCCGTCTGTCTCTCTCTCCCGTCCCGCTCTCCCGTTGCCGATTGGGAAAGGGTGCGCGAGATCGCAGAGGCAGTGGGAGTGAGGGAGACGGAGACGAAACGTCAGCAACATCGCCTCATCAAACCCTCTTTCCCTTCCCCCCGGATGTAGGGGAACACCTCTCTCCCACAGGCGGGAGAACCCCGCGCGCGTTACGGGAAATGTATCCGCCGAAGTGAGAAATTTCCTTCCACTTGTTTGCCTAGCCTGCCAAGAGCCTGCTTTGAAATTGGCTGGGTTTTATCGAAGCACCGTTGCGCACAGGGAGGATNTGGGTTTTATCGAAGCACCGTTGCGCACAGGGAGGATTGAGGGGAGCAGGTAGGATTCCTCTCTTGATTACGGTTGGTCACAACCCGAAGAGATTGCGAAGTGGTAACACGTCGGACTCCGGTTCGATTACCGGTCCGGCGTTTCTCGTTTTTATTTCCGACTATTTTCGGAAATAACTGCAGGCCTATGTTCGAATGGTTATTCATTGGGCCCGTGTACCTGGCGCTTGAGTTGCGTTGCCGAGTGTTTGAAAGGTCCTTAATTTTTTACGAAACTATCAAAAGCGCTCGCAGGCACGGTGTATGCTCAAGCGCTACAGTGGAATCTATTGCACAGTGTTAAACAACGCAGAGTTCCTGAATGATGACATGTGTCGCAAACACACAGTCCCGTGGACAACATCTGGACGACTTCACCCGAGTTTGAATCATTGGAAAGTTGGACAAAAGTCGAAGTGTGGCTAGTGGGGTCGAGGAGTTCGGGATCACACACATCATATCACGAGCTTGGATGACATTTCGAACGACACGAGCAGGACGAAGGTTTAGTAGCTGCCGTCCACAAGCAACCACGGCGACAGTGCACCAGTATGTTGTTCTACTGGTGAGGAGGTATCTACGGCAGACAGCGGGTGAGATCGGACACATGCGACGCACTACTGGGTGCCCGATATCGCGTTTTACCTTGACCAGGTAACTACATACGGGTGATTTGTTCACTCGGTGACCAGCATAGAAACATGGGCTCCCATATTCAAAGAACGTCCGATAAGTCTGTGTTCGATTGCATTTAGGTCCGGGGACCATGCTGGCCAATCCACGCGGTGAATACCTTCTCTTTCCCACAGCACAGCGACAAACGCTGTACGGACGACTATACATTCCACAGAAACTCTACAAATGTTTAAAATTTAATGTAATAAAAATTGTGAAATATGGCCGTAAGGGGGATTGATCCCCTCCATAAAAGATCTATAAAGTTTTTGCCATAAGTGCCATGTTCTTGGGCCTGAGAGATGAAACTTTACCATCACTAACTTCTAAGTCTAGTATAGTGATTGACTGTAATGTACCCCAGGGACTTAGCAGGCATACATCTGAGTTACTTCTTTAAGAATACAAGAATGTATCTCATTCGCAATAATTTATACTGATATTTTTAATGCAACTTGTTTTTAATGCGCTGTTCATCACTGGAAATTTTGTGGATATGTACCGTAATTTTGTAAATAAATGTGTCATAAAAGAAAAGAGATTTCAGAGATTATATGAGAATTATATTAAATATATGTTCAGAGTGTCAGAAAATTTAATGAAAACTTTAATCAGTATCAGGAATATTTTCATTGTTCTTTACCATTGTAATTTTTTAAAATAAAGTTTTAAAGTAAATAAACCACTTTTTAAAAAGAAAGAAATACAAATCGACAATAATTTATGATTATGATTATCCTCTGGCACCTAAAAATATTTTCCTGCTTTGGCCCACACGAAAACGTTCGTGGAGTCTAAAATAAACAAGACTGCCAATATTTGTAGGCCCTACTTTTCTCTCGGGCTGTGAATTTGTAAGCGCTGACCCCCAAGTTTTTTTTTCCTGCAAAGATTAATTTATGCCATGGGTGCATTACTTAATATCCTCAAAGTAAACACGCTAGAACATTTAGTTCTTATAGTCATTAAAAGTATTTGGTTGAAATAGACCCTACCGATGTATCTGCAATACCATCATATATTTGGCTGCAACCACAAAACTTGTTTTTTTTTTTTTTTAAATTTAAAACAGCGCTAATTTTGTAATCACTAAGTAGCTGTTAGTGGTAACAACGAAGGCATTTTATTATAATCATAAAATACTTTCACAGCAAAAATTTTTAGTGTCTTCGAAATTATTTCTTTTTTCGAATATGGGAAACATGACTGACTTGAATATTAGCCGGCAGGTTTTCTCGGGATTCTCCAGTTTTCACGATAGTCACATTACGTCACCGCGGTTTAGCCACTCCAAATCTCTCGGATAATCTGAAAACCCTCTTTTGGTTTTTTTTTACTAATTTATTTGTAGGTTTTATAAATAAATACTCCGTATTTACTTGACTAAACTAATTTATTAGTTGGCAGAAAGAACAATATATATTAACACGGCACATAGCGCCATGACACTGCAACGGTAGCTTGATAGCTAGCTAAACATTTGTTTTCAGTGTTGCCAACTTACAACATATAACACACTTTTAATATTGCATTGTATATTTAATTACAACATTATTTTTTCACGATACGCGTTTATTTCAGGCAAAACATACATTGATACTGTTGAGGTTTTACAGTTATTTGCCGGTCAGGGACTTGTTTGTTCGGCTGGTCTGGATGATATAAGCTCAAGAAAATCCTGATCCGGGTTGCCTCGTTAGTGTTCCACGCAGCAGGCACACTATTCTTTAATTTCTAATGGTCCTTCCAAGTTTCCAAATAGTTATCGCAGGATTAATCTGCTTCCTTCGCAGGGATCTGCATAATTTCCCGATATCAACGCCTGGCGTCGCGTTCCATAAATTACCAAGCTTCCGGCTTCCGGGCCGCGCGAGCGAGCGGGATCCCGAGAGCCTTGCATAAATTTCCTGGCTCGCTGGGCAGCGGGCGTTCGAGTCGTTGCAAAGTGAGTATTTTTAAAAAGCGGCGCGTGCATGCCGGTGCGTGAACTTGCTGATACCGTGCCGCAAGACGAGATTTAATGCTCTGGAAAGTAGGCGGGACTCGGCATGTACGGGATTTGCTCACAATTAAGGCGCTTGCACTCTTCGTAGTTGGATTTTTAAGGGTGAATATGAAGCGATTTGTTGTTTCTCTGGATCACGAGGAATACCACTATGAAAGTTTTATTTGAGTCAGTGTCTTGACATTGCTGTTTAAGGCCATAGTTCACTATAATTTTTTATTTCATTATCTGAAAGAAAATGGTATAAGGACCACATAATTGAAATATTTATAGTTTTCAAAATGTAGCACCGAAAAGTCTAAGATCTCGGAATATGAGTATCCAAATTTCTATGATTTTAATTAACTTGGCCAACTAAATCGCATGTCATGTGATATATATAATACACAAAACATATTAATTAAGAATCAAGGATATTTAACGAGTGGTACTAGGGTACTGGTATCTTGAATATATTTTAAAGTAGGTATTAATGTTTTGAAAACACATTTTTATTCGTCCAAGAGAAACTAACTTAATAAATATAAATATTATTTTCTCTCGGATGAATAAAAATGTTGTCAAAACAACAATACCGATATTAAAATAGATTCAGGATACCAGTACCCTAGTACCGATTGTTAAATATCCTTGACACTTAATATGTTGTGTATATGTTATAGATCATATGACATGTGATTTAGTTGGCAAAGTTAATTAGGAGAATAGAAACTTGGGCACCCATATTCCGATATCTTCGACTTTTCGGTGCTATATTTGGAAATCTGTAATCGTTTGACTACAAATATTAACATTTATGTGGTTCTTATATATTATTTTTTCATATAGCTAATGGAATAAAAAAACTATCTTGAAGGAATAAGGCGGATTGATCCCCGCCATCTTGGATCTACAATTTTTTTGCCGTAAGTACCATTTAGGAATATAAACAGCGAAATGTTTTCTCATGTTACAAGATAAAAATTACATTCTCAAATATTATCAAATTATTACAGCTTCGCTGTCTATACTGATTTTTGACTAGTGACTGCCGACAAGAAATCAGTAATTTTTTTCTTGCTGGCGCGGCGTTTACAGAAATGATACTAGCAACAGTAGTAAAGCAATATATGTTTTATAACATATGCAACGCAATTACCTATGCTTTGTCGACGCCACAAACAAAATACAGGATGAGTATAAAAGAATACGCCAACTTTGAAGGCCTATAATATCAAAACCAAACAACCTACAACCTTGATTGACCAATAAAATTAACCGTGGAACCGTGAAGTTTGTTTACCATACATTCATAAATGTTCAATGTGACCACTATGAGTGGCCCGAACGACATCTACGCGATAATTAAACTCGTTCCACGATCTTTCCAGCATGCCCAGTGTTACGATTTTGATGGCGTTCGAAACTCTCGGTTTGAGGTGGTGAAGGGGTAGCGAGCTCGCATTCGACACGTCGATGTGAACGGGACGGTCTGATGTTTCCTGTATGGTGCGCCACCCCATTGGCACCTAGCTGTTTGCGGATACCTGAACGAGACGCCGCAACGCTGGATTGGTCGAGGAGCAGCTGGTGACCAGGCTCTTCATCACCGGCCACCAAGAAGCCTGGATGTTACCCCGTGCGATTTTTTTTTGTGGTGGAACACAATGGATCAAGTGTTTCGTCCACCATTGCCGGTTAACATTGACAACCTTAAAACGAGAATTACGGACGCCATCCAAACCGTAACACCGGACGTGCTGACAAGAGTGTGGAACGAGTTTGATTATCGCGTAGATGTCGTTTGGGCCGCTCGCGGTGGTCACATTGAACATTTATGAGTGTATGGTAAACAAACTTCACGGTTCCACGGTTAATTTTATCGGCCAATCAATGTTGTAGGTTGTTTGGTTTTGATATTATAGACCTTCAAAGTTGGCGTATTCTTTTATACGCATCCTGTATATATATAATGCAGGTTGTGGTGGGAATTCCGTAAATCCAAAATAACGGTTACTGATACTTCGTAAGAGTTCGGGCTGTTCGGAAACTCACACGAAATATTTTGGCTGGCGATTAATTGTGAAAAATGAGGTAGATANTTGGCGATTCATAGTGAAAAATGAGGTAGGCAAATGCAATGCAACTTACAGCATGACTCAATTACTTAGGGAGATATACGCCTTTGAAAATCAAGTTAAGAAATTGTAATTTTTGCAAAAATTTCAGGAACTATTTAGATTTAAACTAAAATTATCTGGACTTTTTTTTTGTGCTATCGAGATCTTCGCCCTATGGACAAACTGGATCAAACTACAATTGCCAACGTTGTACGTTTTGGAGGAAAGCTATAGAAATTCGTTTTTTTTAACTATTTTCATTTCTTTAAAATGAATATATGTAATTTGACAAAAGTGGAAAGTGGCTGCTGTAGACAAAACTATTTTTTTTATTACCTTTTCTGGAAGAAAGTTGTATTTCCGTAACATTTATATACTGAGATACTAGTATACGCGCCAACACTGATTTTACAGATATAATTTCATTTGGGAGTAGAAATGTTAACTGCCGGAGTTACAAAATAGACCAAATAGGAACGATGGTTTTTCTTGGCGGGCGTTCCTTGGTGCCAGTTCGTAACGCTGGAAGCAGGCGGAGTGCGGCTTGCCACTATCAAGTGCACTGCAACTCGTGCATTATACTGCCGCCGGCACCCACCTCCTCAAGGACAGCCAAATTTTCGAAGTGACCTTTCTGNTGCTACTGGGGTTTGACGGTGTTTATGATAAACACAAGTTAATTGTTTGGTTTTCTATGTTACTGTGAAACTTGCTTGCGCACCTGTTCAGTATTTCCTCTAATTTTATCACCGGACAGTTAAAATCGCCATTTAAAGTTAGGAACGTTGCATACCAACCAGGCATTGAAATTTCGCACAGTAGAAAACGATGAAACTTAGTAACATTTTTTGTCACTATCGTAGAAGCTAAGAAGTTCAAGTCGGAATTTGGACATTCGTGTTTTCTTATGAGAAATGTTTGATAGCCACAAAAATTTTCTCGGAGATTATCAAACTTCTCTCGCTAGCGTATCCACTTAATTTTTTATGGATACCCACTTTTTCTAATTTATTTTATGAGTTCGTATTTCCTATGTAGGAATCGAATTAGGTCGTTGAGGGAATTTTCTCCCAATTAATATTTTGGTCCAAAATAATTTAACTAAGTTTCCCTGTCGAATTAAAACTTGGCTCTGTTAGTAAAAGAAACAAAATCATTCAAGATAAAAAACATAACTTCGTCACTTTGTTTACCTGTCTTTAAAAATAATTAATAGTTCACACTTTTAAATAATTGGCGTTTTTTTTTTCGTGCAGTGCGATTTTCGTTTGCATTGAGGATATACTTGAACTTCCCTTGGTTAACATGTGATGGGGCGTAAATAATAAGTTGATTGCATCTGTAAGAGTAGTCGGGAGTGATACAAGCGAGTTATGAGTGGTGCACCACGATGCTACGTTTTAATAAAACAGAACAAAAGTAAAAGCACACTTAAGTTCAGCTTTGACGCAGCGACTAGTACTAAACACTTCCATAAACATTACAGAAATGCATTCAAACATGGGGACTTAATTGCGACATATATTATTCCGGACTCGGACCAGTAATCCCCAGTAAGGCAGGCAAGTCTACTAAGCTACGCTGTAGTAGGTGCTAGTAAATTAAGGATACAGTCATTTTGAATAACAAACTGTTTTGAGCACAGTTGATTTCAATACTATAACAATTAATGTAAACAATGTAATTGTGCCCCGTGACACATAAAAAGCTCTTAGTGCACCTGCACCCCAGTCGGCATACATTAAAATAAAAATTATTAGTAAGTGTAACGCTCTAGTGTTTTTTGTAATGATGCGATATAGTATTGTGAAATTTTGGTGAAACAATAATTTAACCACAGGGTTGGAAAAGAGAACTACATACCATAGAATTTGTATGAAAAAAAATAGTAATTGTGTACAACATTTTTTAAGCTTTTTAAACTTCAAATGCGCTAAAGGCAATCGTTTTGCAATAAGTGCTTCCACTAGTCATTTTCTTCTATGGAGTAGAACGAAAAACTATAACACTTGGGCCAGATTCAGAGCATCTGAGCTCTGTGCTTGGCTATTGCTTCTGATTCGCTGGCTTTATGATTGCAGTGCGTAGTCAAGAGTGGTAATTACATACAGCAGATATATTTAGATATGAAGCTGGATTCGTAGTTGAAACTGTTGTTAACAAATTCAAAGTGACCATCAGTGCATTCACGACACAAATAACGGGTTCGTGGTAAATATGCTATTACAAGGTTCGTTAGAAGATTGTATGTACTTCAACTGTGAAATAAACAAATACGAATCTGCTGCACCACTGGTGCGGTGATCGCACAAATAGTATACATATTCACTCTAAATTGCATTATTTGTTGCATAATTTTAAGCTAGGGTTTTTTTTTTACAAAATAATGTCTTGAACGTTTGCGACTCTTTGTTTTTTTATATACATATTTTAAATAATTCAGCGTTGTTCAGCATATATAAAACCATGAAACAAGAAATCGTCAAATTATAGCTTATAAATGCAATGTATACAAATAAACGTGTCACGTTTAATACTCGGAATCCAGTCATTCGATCGTGCTGAATATAACGTTAACCTAATTAAATGTTTAAGCCAGGATCAACTGCCATTCGTGTGAAATAACTAAAAGCTGCATCATTCTTGGCAATTAATGACTATTAATAAATTATTTTCACGGAATTGCAAAATATACCAGTGAACTGGTTTTGTAGTATATTACAATAAGGTACCAGATTCTAGAGAAGGTAATTTGCAAATCACAAGGTCGCGATAAAGAAGGGCATGTTATCGGTGACAACGGGAGAACTGAACTCAGCAAAAGTTCATTAATGATTCAAGTATTCATTACACAATCACGCTTAGCAATGATAAATACACGTCGGCCTATACTAAAAGTGTAGGTTTCAATATTAATTGCCAAACGTTTCTATGTATAGGAATTAGTCGCAAACAAGTATTTTTATATTTTGAACATCTTACTTTTATGTATTTGTGCATATTTTACTATAATTTGAAGCGTACGTTTGAAATATTTTTCCTATAGAGAAATTATATCATAAATTGTCTGTATACTCAGGAATTTTCGATGTAATTTGTAGTTCTTTAATATTTTACGTTTTTAGATCAGTTCTCAAATTATTTGTTAAAGCCTGCTTACCGAACTCTGCATCAGACTACAAACAACAGTAAGCAGCTTAAAATTAATTTTTAAAAGTGAAAAATTGTCGTGATGAAGTAAATATGTAACAGGTTTGGTTGGGGTGAGTAAATTAAATTAATATATTTTATGAAGGTACAAAGGAACACTTCCAAAATTGCAAACGCAGTCCATCTTAAACGCCTTTTTTCTTCTCCAAGATGCACTCCATTCTTTATTTGGAAGGAGGGGATTGAGGAAAAGTTGGTAAGCCTTGATACGTCTTGAAGACTTACCTTGTACGCGCATTTGTCACTAAAAAGGTACTAACTCTCTGTAGACTGCAAAATTAAGTGCACGCAAGATACGTTTTTAAAAAATACTCTCATTAAAATTATATGTTTTTACTAAAAAAAAATTCTAGGTGTTATCGCAGATGAGTTCAGGTGGTGTAGAAAATATAAAACGTGCGGGGAAGAAAAACGTTAAAATAAATGTTTGTTTGTTTCAGGAGAGGGTAAAATTATTTAAGAGTTGCCAGTGGTAAATTTTGTTTTGAAACCGTCTCCGGTAATAAGGCTATTCACGTTTGATGATCAAAATGGATACTCCTGGTTCGAACCTGGCTCCGGGAATGGTTGCTATATTTATTATGCGAGTTTGTAATTAGGACTCTCCAACTCTTGGTTGTAGTCGTCAACGCTATGCTAGACTGAGGTGGAAATCTGCATATGTATCTGAAAACTTTCTTTTTTTTATAAATTGTAAGCATTCTAGACTATCTTTATCCGTCGGGAATGCCAACTCTCAACGACAGCTGTCAGCGTGGCTCTCTCCTCCCTCCCATGTCTACGTCGCACAGGAGATAACGAACTAGCACAGACGTGACCGATATGTGATGGTTGATTGAGAAATGTAGGAAAATATTTCGCCATATTTTGCCTGAAACCATCGTGCACTACGATACAGCAAACCTCGAGGTGACCAAGTAATCGGCGCCATTAATGTAGGCACATCAGTATTGCTCGCGGAAATACGGATTTGTGCTATTACACACTTGTTTATTTTAAAACGTAATGAAAATTCCTTCCCATTTTTGTGTGCGATCGACGAGCCAGTGTTTATGCCTGCAGCTTTAATATACATTAATTATACCAAATACGACGTAGTCTTCGTATAGGAACAGTCGGGGGTAACATAGATTTGTATGTTATTTTGTCATAAACTGAAATAATAATAACCGGTTTTAACTTTCATACTTATCAATTCTTCGCTACAAAAATACTTAAATAAATGTTTTCTCGGCATATTGGCAGGGTTATACCAAAAATGTCTAATAAAACGTGCGAAAATACTTCAAAGTGGGAACTTGTAAAAGTAACTTTTAAATCAGTAGGGTAATCGGGACACAGTTTCCACAATACTCTAACCTAAAGCGACCAGAAGTAACTTTAACAGACTTAAAAAGAATTAGACTTTATATTTTATGTGTTTAAAGTCATAGTGGAGGAATGTGACAGATTCCCAGAGCAGGTGACTAATACAAAACTGATCAGAGGAATACAATATTACACCTGTGCCATACCTGGGCGTCGAACCCAGAACGTTTCGCACTGTGCACAGAGGGGCGCATGGATCAACGACGCCAAGGAGAGTGGCGACCTAGCTTAGCTACAGAGTCGTTATGTTATGGGAAGCCGACTCCGCACGTCGATATGTTCGCACGCCCGAAAATGAGTTGAAAGTTGAGTTGAGAGATTTAGGCGGCTCTAAACGAGGTCTTGAAGAGCCGATGAGGGCGGAATGAGGTGAGAATGGAGCAGTGCCGGATTGCAAGGGTGGAGGAAACTGGAGATCTCGGAGAAAATCCGCTGGCCAGCGGCATCGTCCAGCACGATTCCCACTTGCGAAAATCCGGGAGTGACCCGGTCGGGGATTGAACCCGGTTCGCCTTGCTGGGAGGCGAACAGTCTAACCGCTCAGCCACCGCGGCCCCCACACGCCCGAGAAAACAGTCGATTGTCCACGAGAGTTTCTTCAGAGATAGTAAAGCGGGTTGGTTTGCTTGTGTTAAGTATTTCATATTAGTTTAAACTGCAAGAACAGCTATTCATTCACTGTTTTAGTTAAGTTTGTGCAGGCATTTTAGGTAAGAATGCAATACCTAAAACTGAAAGGAAAAGGACCTGATTTCGCAGTATTCTTAACTTGTTATTTATCAAACGAAATTACGTTATTAATCACTTGGTTTTTAAAGTTCATTCGCAGTCAATCTCAGAGGTTTCGCAAAGAATCTAAGAAATTTTTTCTGGCGTGTGTGATCCTCATAATGTGAAAATAGTTAGGATTCTTGTCTTATTGCGAAAATAACACTTCACGAAGTGTGCAGTTTTTATTGAAATCACAAACGAGAACAAATTGTTTAAAACGTAATTATAGCATTTGTTGCCGCAACTAACCTGTCTGAGGCTAAGATACAATTTACCAGCAGGCTTTGTATTTACAGAGTTATTACTCTCTAAATAGCCCCTGTTTGCGAATTACTACTGTAGAGGAGAGGATTTGGAGAAGCACCAGTAACGGCAAGAGCGAATACTAAGTTTCTAGTGTAATCGCTCATTTTCCGGTTGGTGAAGCTGCTCCGAGGTCCTTGAGGACTGCAATACAATCACATTATAATGCAATTTTATGGGATAAATTAAGCAGAACTCACAATGATATGTCCTGTTTTCTCGTTTCATAACAATTATTAATTTGTACAAATATTGAAACTTCGTTAAAATCGATTGTAACAAACGTCTGAAAATTGGCACAGAAATTTCTCTGGAGGTATGCTAATTGTTTGGTATGAAATTGTATGCATTTTTTTTTTTTAAATAAAAACATTTCTCCGTGTGAGAAGCACAGATTATTTAAATATAACTTTCGTTCTGTACAGGGACGAGACCCCGTTACTTTTAACACACACATCCTATAAACGGAATGAGAAATAGCTCGCAAACAATTTAAAGTTTTTAATAAAATTATTTTGTTACTGGTTTTTTGCAAATCCTACATTTTCTGTAATGCTTAGATCAAGAACAGTCCATACGCGGAAGAATGAGGTTATAATTCTAAAACGACTGGTTATCTTTTAGAACAATTAGATTCATCGGAGGCGTTTGCTAGTCTTATTATATCTATGGTCAATCTATACTGATATATCAAGTAAAGTACTGGTGGCCTGTATAGTCAGTTAATTTTGCATGCTCTATTTAATTTAACCTTGACGAAGCTGTCAGGTAATAGTAACATAAGAATAACCTTTATATTAATACTATAATTTAAAACTTTATATTAACACTCACACTGACGCAAATAAGCTACATGGAGGATTGTATGAGGCGAATAAAGTGGCTGAATTCTTTCAGCTGAAGATACCCAGGAAAAAAAAATCAAAGTTGATGATGTCCTTCGTTATAAGAGAAGAATTATTTTACAAATTTGTTGGTTTTAGTTTTATAGTGTATTGCATCTCGTACCAGGGTGAAGTTATCAGTCACAAAATAGAGGGGAAGTAATTATTTGTGTGACGCTATTAGAAGAACTTTAAAAAAATAGGACGGACACAGAAGGAATTACGTAAAACTATACATTTGTCAGCTGGATTGCTTGGGAGTGATATATGGACTAGGATGTCCCAGGGAAGAAGTTGAACGCAGACAGCGGAAATGCTTTTCCTTAGAAAATAGCGGAAGTGTCGCAAAAGGATCGCATAAAAGCGACGAAATAAGAGACCGTCTACAAGACGCAATTTTTTAGAGCATATTGATGCTTCACGAGAGGCTGATTCAGACACGTATAATGACTGAAAATATAATTCCGAAAGTTATTAAAGAATTTATGCATAGATGTATAAGAACAATTGGACGTTTAGTTAAGATGGTAAGATCAAGAATACTAGTCGNTTAGAGCATATTGATGCTTCACGAGAGGCTGATTCAGACACGTATAATGACTGAAAATATAATTCCGAAAGCTATTAAAGAATTTATGCATAGATGTATAAGAACAATTGGACGTTTAGTTAAGATGGTAAGATCAAGAATACTAGTCGCAACAGGACCTACTGCCTAAAGAAGAACAAAAGAGTTACATAAAATTATGTATGATTAGAAAACTTCGTCCAGTTCAGGTAGCAGTGGGTTACACTTAGCGTTCGCCACATATAGAATTCGGTGTCGAAATTGGCGGTGACAGACCCGTCCTTATATTGTCAGGTGTACTTTCTCAGCATTGGTGATACCAGAAGCAGGTAAATTAATCTCAAATGTGTAGCCTACTCATGCTCAGAAGTTCCACGATTACAACCGTACTGAACACAGATAAAAATTGCTGAATGTACGTGTTATTTTACAATTGTATACTTTATTCTGCCAAGTCTACAGTATTTGTTCACTGACGAGTGTAGTAGTCGTGGGTACAATTTTACGACGTTTATGTTGCTAACAATGTTTCAGTTGACAGATTATACATCATATTTTACTAGCCGATTGCAGCATTACGTGAAATACTCCTAGGTTCACGTTATCAGCTATGCATTTACGGACAGTACTACATTTCGAACTTATTTATTGTGTCTTGAAGATGCAGTTAGAGGTTGGGCAGTGATTTCCCTCGAATCTCGCATTACTGCTCAGTTCTTCGTCTAGATCACTTAACCTGCTTGTTATGGCAACTTGTCCGGGTATGTAGACTGGACAGCTGGAGTAAGAAATTAGGGTTTCTCCATGTTTCAGCCATACGTCTCCACCTTCTGAGCATCAGTTTCAAGTCAAGCCGTCGATGAGCAGGATCCTGAATTACTAGTGCTAGCTGGTTGGACTGTAGCCTACATCGGGGAGCGTGTTAAGGGAGGAAAGGAAATGAGTTGTTTTAAGAGTAGTTTTCACTGCTTGATAATAATATTGCTAAACAGACCTTTCCGTATACTTGCAGAAAGAAAGTCATGTATTCATACATACATATGTATATATTTGATATTATGACTAGTTGAACCATCTGTTTGAATGCATTGTGTAAAATGTATGCACCTCGTGTACATCTGTGATTTCCCTCAGAGATTTGTATCTAGTTAGGACGTTTTTACCCCAGGAATAATGAATGCACTAAGTGGCTGAATGGGAATATTTCTTCCTTACCTCTTTTTCTTCTGTTGTCTTGTGGTGCAGACAGGAAGAAATTGCGCTTTCGTTACGTCCTGGTGTAGTGGCCAAAATGTACTTAATTGTGACGGTACTAAACTTTTGCCGACGCAAATAAGACACCGGATGAACCTGGAGCAGTGTGAGGTGAACGCAGTGGTGTAGCGGCTAGAGCGCTCACCCCTCACCGAGGAGAACCAGGCTAGATTCATGGCGGGGTCGCTCCCGGAATTTTGCACTTGGGAATCGTGCCGGACGATGCCGCTGGTTGGCGGGTTTCCTCTTGGATCCCCCCGTTCCCCCTCTCACTGCATTCCGGCGCTGCTCCGTACTCGCCTCACTTCACCCTCATCAGCTCTCAAGTCCCCGATGTTGAGAGCCACGAAAATCTGGGTGACCCCGCCGGGAATCGAACCTTGTTCGCCTTGGTGGGAGGCGAGTAGTCTGACTAGTACACCAACATGCCTCCCCAAGCTTCACAGGGAACCAGGCCACATTCTCACAATGTGGCGATTAACAGTATACTCTGTTTCCTGTAAGCTCACTAAATGTTGACAGTTCTGTGGACATGTACTATTCGATGATGTGCTTGCAGGTCACAGTGAGAGTCAAAATTTCTTGCCCAAATGTGAATCTGAGACCCTTGATTAACCGGTAGAATAGTGCATTTGGACTGGCATGGTGACCTGCGAACACATCATCAAATAATGTATACCACCATAACTGTCAAAATTTAGTGAGCTTACGTGAAACAGAGTATAACAGCTACGCGGTGCTTTCTCTCATCATTAAAAACTGTCGCATTAAAAAAAAAATCGTTCATTGTGTTAAACATGCATTTCATTCCGTTTTTGCTTACGCCTGAAGTTTTTGCTTACACCATGGTGACTTGATGACAGGTCACGTTAATAGCATGGGATGGCGGGGAATGAAGTGCTAATTGGTGGCTACACTTTAAACTTGACGTTAAACAAGTGTTTTTTAAAAGTGTATCTAAAAAATCTGCGACAGTTATTTTTAAAATAATTTGATTATCACTCTGGCTAACCACTTTAGAATAATCCTGTAACGTAAATTTTGAGGGATGAGAGAAATTCAAAGTAGAAAATGCGAAACGAGAGATAGGTTAAAATTTCAGTCTATCAGCTTGACATAATAGTTCGATGTCCCACTGGGAATTAATTTGTAACTCCCAATTGCCTAGAGATTAGGAAAGTGTCCTTTAGAAAAATGAAGGGGTTATAATTTGAATGCAACTTTTTTTTACTTTTGTGAAAACATATATAAATGATTATTAATGGAGTAGAAAATATTTTATTGAATTTTGGAGACATTTTTACATTTATTATTGAAACATACTGCAATTAATGCTTATACAACTAATTACATACATAAACACTCTTACATTCATTGCTCAAACAGTAGCTAAAGCAAACTGCAATGTAAATACTAGCTCACGTTTAAAAAATGCGCATACATTCTTTAATGTTACAGAAGCGGAACACACATTTTTCAAAATCTGTTGTAAACGTTTTACAAATTGAAGGAAAAGCGAAGAATAATGTTCACAATTTAAACTAAAAAAAAAAAATTATACAGAGGTTTTGCTGTCATTCGGATTTGTGTGCAGTTTACTAACTTAAGACAGCAGGAGGTGTTTTACTTAGAGCTATTTAGATATATCGTCCATAAATAATTACTCGAAAATTTTTCTCGTCACCGGCAGAAAGTCGTTTATCACAAAAGTTTAAACACATGACAAACCAGTCATTTGGTGAGGAGTTTCAATTAATGTATTGGATTATGGCGTGTATAATGTTTGCAATCAAACTAAGAAAGTAAAAATCTAATTCACAATGTTATTTTCTTACGGGTTTGTGATACGATTCATCATTTGCAACTTTACACAATTTAACTATATTTTTACAGTCTTTGTTTTAAAAATTCTCATGCATGATTACCATGTTATTTGTACTTAAATTAATTCAGGAAGCTGCTCCGGTCTGTTTGACGTATTTTAAGTGACATACGTAAAAATTAAAACAATATTGGACCAGAAAAATATTTTGCTCAACACCTTGAACATATTGTGGCAAAAAGAATGCAGTCCTCTCTAATACAGTTGGTGCGGAATACACAGTGTGTTTATGAACGTCTTTGTCAAACTTTTCGTTTGAGATACTTAACGTAACGACGAAAACCCCTGAAAACACGGGTCCTTTAATTACCAGAGGCGTTCTTTAAATAAATAAAGTGCGTGAGATAAAATCTGTTTCTACAGATTTTGGAGTGAATTTTTCTTATCTCGTAATCCAAAAAATGGCCATTGACTCAAGTATCACGAAATTCCCTCTCTTAGGTAACAAGAGAAGCTCATAATTTCTATCAATTTTCCGAGTGCTTTTGGCGAACAATTGAATAAATCGTGGACACACTATATATTATGTACCATTGCCATGTGATACGAGACCTACTTTGAAATAATAATGAAATATTATTAGAAATTTTCAATCGTTTCTTAAAAAAGTTGAAATCATTAAAGGTTAAACGGAACAACCTTAAACATAGTAAATTTTTATGGCGGGGAAATAACTGCATTAATTAAACTTGATTAAATATCTCACAAATACGCACCAGGGTATATAGGCTTTTAAATTGCCAGTGTAACTAACGCGGAGGAACTCCTGTCCGTTTCCACAGCTGCGGAGTTTATTTAATTTCACCCGCGTGTTTACGTCTGAACTCTGATTGCCAGTATGTCTTGATTATGCCACACTATTCTAGTTCAGATGTTTATGCAGTACTACCCCATCTAATTTTGTGTGAGGTACCGAGTTTTCCCCCGTTTGTTTCGAACATTTTTGCAAATTAGATTGTTTTTCATTACTTATGTAGTGTATTTGAAGCAGAGTTCAACAGTTTCATTAACCTCGTCATTTAAGAGCAGTACTTATTATTTGAATCGTCGAGACTAAGCGGCAAGAGCGTTTCTCATACATAATTAATTTTTAAGTGTATAAACAATTGAATTTCCAGTGTCTAAACAATTAAATTTAAAGCGTAGAAACAATTGCATTTAAAGCTTACAAACAATTAAATTTAAAGCGTATACACAATTAGGACACCCTAATTGTTATGAAAAGTCCTGAATACTTTTGTTCGACGATGGATTCGCAATCAGCCGCTGGCATAAAATTTCAGTTTTCATAGTTTGCGGAATTTCACTCACATTCCTTGGTATTATAAAATTCGACTGATTTTTTTAAAGCATGAAAATATTATGCTTACCCAACTGATTGGTGCTAACAGATATCCGAAATAATTCGTAGTCGTATTACGAAACTATGTATTAACCCTTACCAGTCGCAAGCTAGGATTCTTGGGCAAATTACAGGTGTCGTACGTAAGCCTAAAGTTTGCGTGTTAATGACAGGGAACTAGGATTCACGGACGAATCGCAAGTTTCGTGGGCGGTGATACCTGAGCAGAACGTGCACAAACACTTCCAAAGAGGAAATAGACGCTCATGAAACACGCTGTACGAACACGGCATATCAAGGAAATGCATAAGATGGAGATATGATTAGAGATGCTTCCATTTTCTGCACAAGTGCCTAAGTTTGACATCAGTGGTCACTTAAGTACGGAAAGTTTCCACCTCACTTAAATAAAAAACGAATTCCTCTTGTCGTTTGGTAGACAAATTGTATTGTGATATCATGGTTCTCAATTTTATACGTTCGATATAAATCAAAATATGCGTTGTAAATCAAAAGTATCTAGCCTGTAGAGCGTCTTAATTAACAAGTTTTAAACATAATTGAACTTTAATTATAGTAACCGACCTTAACCTAATGTTACATCGAAATCAAATCTCACAATCTTAAAAAAAAATGCACAGGTCACGTGAGTGTTAGTAGTAAGATTGCTTTGGTGCATCAGAGCAGCACAATAATCTACCCATATTTTCACTCATAACTTTACAAAACTTGAGTTAAAATTTTTTATCTCTCAAATACTGAGAAAAAACCACAAATTAAAAATCATATCTATCATTCTCTAAGAACATGGCTGTTGAAGTGTACAAGTAGATGATTCGCGGTTAATGCAACACATTTGATGTCCCTGTTTGAAAAAAAATGTCCGCACATAACTATGTAATTATACATTTTTAACGTAGACACTTTTTTGGAATACTTATATTAATTATGGCAGTGAGATGTTGAAAGTATTTCTACGTCTTAACGTATTTTTGAAAGGGTGATGCTTAATTTTGCGACCGCTTTAATTTGTTGACATTTGTTTAGTGCATTTTAAAGTTGGTAGTACGTTTATAACAATTTGACAGTGCCAGTTGATCGACGTGAGTTTAATAATCTTTTCAATCCGTGGTGATGTTAATTTTTACATGTTGGCAGAAGGGTACCTAATGGGTAGAAAAGTGAAACCAAAGCAGGGTTTTCAAACGCGATCATTTAATTGCGAACCAACTACAAATCCGGCGTAGAATAGCCAACGTTCTTAACACACGACATGTCGGACTAAAGCCCGTTACACACTATAAAAAATCCTCTACTTGATTCCGTACCTAAATTTGTACAAGTGGCATCAACGGTAGCTGCGATAATTCAGTACTTATATGAAAGTTATAACCAGTTCACTGGTATCGCATGTGCACTGGATTTTTCCGTTTTGTATGTAAATAAACAGGTTAATTGAAATTTTAATCAAGTAAATACAATTATGTAAAATTTTCGTATTTGTATCGTGTCAGAATTTACGTAAAAAAATAACTTCGTTCTTTGCACTAGAGTGGAGATGTACCGAAATATGTCCATATGTTGTTAAATATTCTGTCGTAATACTGGATTTAGTAAAACTTGGCTTACATATCACTTTACTTAAATATAATAACAGAATCGGAAAGAGATGTATAATTTTTAGGTATTTCGCGCGCAGTTTCCTTAAGGGGAAGGAGAAAAGTGCAAAGTTTATTTTTATGACCGCAATGTTTATTTCGCTCTTAAATTCGTAACGTTTGTACATTGAAATAAGCTTTCTTATGAACGCTCAATGCCAAAAACAGTCGTGTTTTTACTGTCAGCTCTTGTAAACACCATTGTAGGGCGTGTATAACATTTATGAACTAAATTTTATGCACAAATAAATAGAATATCTCCATTTACCGCCAGCTTAAAAGCGACCTTTTTGCAACACCTGTGTACATAGCGCCGGGAATTTTTCCTATGCCAAACTCTCCCATACGAAAACTCGTTTTGTTCTTAACCTGAGTAGAATAAACCTTACCGCGAACCATGTATAACTGTGATAGTGCCTAAGAATCCCGTTATTGTTAGTTTCTGGTTTCAAAAGTGTTCTATAACGGTGATCGCGTCGCAGAATCCCGTGATTCAAGCTCCGTCGCGACCTAAGTACTGGGTTAGGTACGGAACGAAGTGCAGGAGTGTGGGCGGTGGTTGTCGGGGCGGGCGCCGCTATACGCCCGGCGGACCCGGGGGCTTGCATGCGTCGTCGTCGTCGTCATAGTCTTCCTCGCCGTCGCCGCAGCAGTGACTCCAGTGGCCCGAGTCCTGGGGCACAGCTCCCCGCGCCGGTCACATTTCCAGGATCACGTCCTGCTCGATGAGTGACTCCGCCGCCGATGCCTGCGGCTCATCCGCCACCTCCTCGAACCTGCGCAGAACGAGATGCGCGTGGGTCAAGCTATTTCCAGTACAAAACATTTTTTCCAGAAAATTTTACATTTTTAAAACATTGCAAAGGCTGTTCACGGTACAAATAAACACTTTTGAAATCAATCTTTGGAAAAAAAAAGATCACTGCCCATAACTGTACAGGCGGTCACAAAAATCTCTGACATACTAAATAAATAAATAAATAAATATAGACAAAAATATATACGCGGAATTTGACCTAGCTCGTTTACTAAGTATGGTACACGCCCATATAAAGGTGAAGTTGAACGACAGGTTTATTGCAAATAGCACGTGACCAAATTTACTTAGACCTCCGAAAGTAGGTCTGGGTGTAAGGTACCGCACGCGCATGCACGCACAAACACACACACACACACACACACAGTAGGGAGGCTTTGCACTCAGCTCTAATGTGACTGGACACACCTGGGTAGCAAGTATAATTTTGTTCTTGTGCTTATGTACACATATAGTAATTTTCTGTAAATGTGTATGATAATTTACTGGTACATTACACGCACTTATATAAATAATACAATTTAAAATCTCGATTTCTGAGGACTTATATTTCCTTTAATATTATATTTGGTTAGAAAGTACTATATTTATTTTCCACTTGATTTTGCATAGGGCATCTCCTCGCGATGTTTGTCGGTTGAATTACGCCCCACCTCTGTACATATGGATGCGTATACATATATTATAAACAATGTGTTTTTGAACTACATGTCGAAATTTAAACCAGGTTTATGTGGACCAATATAAATAAAAAATCCTTGTGGCAAAATGTTCGGAAAATTTATCTAGTATTTTTTAATTGAAATCGAAGCTAGGAATACCGGGCCGGGAGTCCTCAACTTCACGTACCTGCATGTAGTACAAGTTGCATATCACGAAGGCGAACGGAACTGGCACGTCATGCGGTGATCGTCTGTACATAGGCCACCATGAAAATACATGTAGAACCTACATCGCCAATACTGCGTGTGTTGCTGGGAATAAAATGCAATCAGTCCTGGCTGCATTTACTACTCAATTGCTAACCTCACATTGTCCATGTAGTTTGACCCACGTGTACTAACAAGCAAGCACTAGCGGCGCCCACCTACCTCGAGCATACATTATTTTTGTCAATCTCGCTCTATGAAGCAAGTAATCAAAATTTATCATCAGAAGAGTTGTCAAAAATTGGAAATCTCCTTCCCGCCATGTCTGTTTCCCGTTCATTAGTCGAATAAGGAGCAATCGGATGGTCAGAGCGTCGAATAGACTACCTCCATGCGAAACAGCCACTATTCAAGAGTCTTAAATCGAATTTCGTAGTTATCAAGATAATACATTTTATCCAGAAAATTTTTAAAGCGTAGTAATAAAAACTTTAACTATGCTACATTGGTAACTCTATTAACATTTTCCTCCTTGCGCTTACCAATACCATATTAACACAAGTTTCACTTACAAGGATAAATGACAGGGCACTGTTCCTAAGTATTTAAACGATTGTTGAAGGAACTGCATTAGGTTTTCTCTCATGGCCATTGAATTTTAACATTTTAACACAGCCTCCCTCTTACCACCTTTCAAGTTATTGAACAGTGGCGGCAGGTAAAAAATTTTAAACACACGTCAATTAACTAAACCATAAACTACAAACATGAAGTTACTTTCATTTCCCGTTAATCTTCAGGAAAATACGTATAGACGCGCACAGAACTGATGGGCTCCAAGGCCTTCAAATTACACGCCCAACACTTGAGATTCCATTGTAACAGTCATGCACAGAGGAAACTTCGTTGATCGGAAAATACGGTTGTGCGAGTATTTCGTAAATCGGAAAAATGAAAACTCAGATCTTTCATATCGATTTCAGTACNTCGGAAAATACGGTTGTGCGAGTATTTCGTAAATCGGAAAAATGAAAACTCAGATCTTTCATATCGATTTCAGTACTAAACTTATTGCTGGAAGTTTTAACGAACAGAAAGTTTTGGAGTTCAGTGAATATTTTATTGCTAATCACATGTTGTGTTGGATGCCTGATTATGGAAATATTTACCTCTGCATGCACTCCTTTCCCATAGTAATAGTAGTGAAGTAACTACACAAAATTAAACATAAAATATTTGGAAAATTTCTGTTTCAAATTTTTTATAACCTCTTTTGTNTCGGAAAATACGGTTGTGCGAGTATTTCGTAAATCGGAAAAATGAAAACTCAGATCTTTCATATCGATTTCAGTAGTAAACTTATTGCTGGAAGTTTTAACGAACAGAAAGTTTTGGAGTTCAGTGAATATTTTATTGCTAATCACATGTTGTGTTGGATGCCTGATTATGGAAATATTTACCTCTGCATGCACTCCTTTCCCATAGTAATACCAGTGAAGTAACTACACAAAATTAAACATAAAATATTTGGAAAATTTCTGTTTCAAATTTTTTATAACCTCTTTTGTTTTACTTTTTCAAGTTCTTCACATATTACATTACATCAATTATTTTTTCCCTACGCCGTGCACACAAGCCTATTTTCACACGTAATTAAAAAAAAAAATGTTGAAGTTCTGTTGCAACATACGACCACTGATGGCATTACGTAAGATTTATTTAATGTTTTAAACTGACTTAATTATACTCTTTCTGTATTATTGAGTATTCTGTGGCTGAAGCGACGTCATCAATCACGCAGTGTCGATCTTGCTGGATGAAAGCGCTAACGTGTGTAACAGTGCCCGGTGTTATAGCGCGATGGTTTTTTTCGTGTCTCGGGTTCATCATTGTAGTTTCACATGTCATTCTCGGTAACGTTTGTCTATCTGGCTCGCAGCTAATATAGCATACCGAAATCAACTCTTTTAAAAAGTCCTGTCCCTACGTGCAAATATTTCAATGGAGCTATCGAATGGTATACTACCAGGATGTAAAATAAGTATTTCCATACTGAACATTAATTTTTACAGGGTGACGGTTTAAATTTCTGGCCACAGAAACACAGCGAAAAGTTAGAAAAAATATTATTAACGGTCTTTTCATTTTCACAAAGTTCAGGATATTTTCCACTCTTATTTCATGAAACTAAAAGTTAAATTTGCACAACCCTGTCGAAAACCAATACAGCTTCCGTTTAGTTTCCTTAAGTTGGTAAGTTTATCTGGCTCGCTGCGCACGACTGCCACAGACGTCCAACATTTTCCCAAACCTTCTTTCTCTTTACCTCTCTAACCCTTTCTCTTTCGCAAACAAATATAACGGGCCGTACCACCCTACCATACTGTTTCAGGCTGCTTCAACTACTTGCAGGCATGTGCAATTGTGTGGCAAACAAGTAGCTGCAACTTCGTGTATATAGACTATTCACAGTAAAGTGAGCACTTTTGAGGCCCTAGTTACATTTTCATATCAGCCATTTTTTAGCTTTCTACCACTTTTTAAAATAAATATTGCCACGTAAAAAATAAACACAGTGTATATATTTCACCGTACTCGAAAGTTAACGTGTAAAGTTACAATAAAATATATTTATTGACTATTATTCTGAATGAGAGGGTTTCAAAAAGTGCTCACTTTACAGTTAAAAGCCTATAGTTTTCTGTTGCACGCGAAATAAAATTCGCAGTTGTCACGTCGAGACCACATAATTGTAGCCATGCGGATAGTTCACATCTTGAAAGGTGTTATGTAATTTTGCGACAAGAAGAAAATCAAATATTTATGAACATCACACACAAAAAAATCAATAGTTGTGCAGCACAGGGGTTCTAATAACTGGTACAAACTATTAGATTTATTTCAAAGTTTGCACAGTTATCGCTGTTCAGGGACGGAATTTAATGTATTGTTTTTTTTTCTAAATGAAAGNAGTGAAGTAACTACACAAAATTAAACATAAAATATTTGGAAAATTTCTGTTTCAAATTTTTTATAACCTCTTTTGTTTTACTTTTTCAAGTTCTTCACATATTACATTACATCAATTATTTTTTCCCTACGCCGTGCACACAAGCCTATTTTCACACGTAATTAAAAAAAAAAATGTTGAAGTTCTGTTGCAACATACGACCACTGATGGCATTACGTAAGATTTATTTAATGTTTTAAACTGACTTAATTATACTCTTTCTGTATTATTGAGTATTCTGTGGCTGAAGCGACGTCATCAATCACGCAGTGTCGATCTTGCTGGATGAAAGCGCTAACGTGTGTAACAGTGCCCGGTGTTATAGCGCGATGGTTTTTTTCGTGTCTCGGGTTCATCATTGTAGTTTCACATGTCATTCTCGGTAACGTTTGTCTATCTGGCTCGCAGCTAATATAGCATACCGAAATCAACTCTTTTAAAAAGTCCTGTCCCTACGTGCAAATATTTCAATGGANGGCTCGCAGCTAATATAGCATACCGAAATCAACTCTTTTAAAAAGTCCTGTCCCTACGTGCAAATATTTCAATGGATTTATCGAATGTTATACTCCCAGGATGTAAAATAAGTATTTCCATACTGAACATTAATTTTTACAGGGTGACGGTTTAAATTTCTGGCCACAGAAACACAGCGAAAAGTTAGAAAAAATATTATTAACGGTCTTTTCATTTTCACAAAGTTCAGGATATTTTCCACTCTTATTTCATGAAACTAAAAGTTAAATTTGCACAACCCTGTCGAAAACCAATACAGCTTCCGTTTAGTTTCCTTAAGTTGGTAAGTTTATCTGGCTCGCTGCGCACGACTGCCACAGACGTCCAACATTTTCCCAAACCTTCTTTCTCTTTACCTCTCTAACCCTTTCTCTTTCGCAAACAAATATAACGGGCCGTACCCCCCTACCATACTGTTTCAGGCTGCTTCAACTACTTGCAGGCATGTGCAATTGTGTGGCAAACAAGTAGCTACAACTTCGTGTATATAGACTATTCACAGTAAAGTGAGCACTTTTGAGGTTCTAGTTACATTTTCATATCAGCCATTTTTTAGCCTTCTACCACACTTTTTAAAATAAATATTGCCACGTAAAAAATAAACACAGTGTATATATTTCACCGGACTCGAAAGTTAACGTGTAAGGCTACAATAAAATATGTTTATTGACTATTATTCTGAATGAGAGGGCTTCAAAAAGTGCTCACTTTACAGTGAAAAGCCTATAGTTTTCTTTTGCACGCGAAATAAAATTTGCAGTTGTCACGTCGAGACCACATAATTGTAGCCACGCGGATAGTTCACATCTTGAAAGGTGTTATGTAATTTTGCGACAAGAAGAAAATCAAATATTTATGAACATCACACACAAAAAAATCAATAGTTGTGCAGCACAGGGGTTCTAATAACTGGTACAAACTATTATATTTATTTCAAAGTTTGCACAGTTATCGCTGTTCAGGGACGGAATTTAATGTATTGTTTTTTTTTCTAAATGAAAGNATTTATTTCAAAGTTTGCACAGTTATCGCTGTTCAGGGACGGAATTTAATGTATTGTTTTTTTTTCTAAATGAAAGTAGTTTTCCTGAATGTAGGTAATAAAATATACTGTTTTTGTGTCAGGAGATTCTAACTCTTAGTATTGAGATAATTTTGCATTTTTAACGGTGACGTTTTGTGCCGCGAGGCTGGCTTGGGCAGGGAACAGATTATATACTATGTCAGCATAAACTTATACAGAATGTTCCCGAATATCCAGAAAGTAATCGGGGTGTGGATAGTACATCCAAAAAATTTCTATGAACATATATCCTACAGTCGATAGTTTTCGAGTTACAAACCTTCAAATGTTATACTGACTGTATTCGTAATAGTCTTTCTGACACATTCCAGTTAGAGTATATGTAGCCATGTTGTTCGTGTATCAGTAGTGATACGTCACTACAAGAAGTGCTCAAAATGTCCATCTTGTGCATTAATGCTCGCCTGAACACGCCGCGTCATTAATTGTCAGACACGTTAAAATACTCCAGGAATTTCACGCATCTGCTGGCAACCTTGTTTCACTGGCTGGCGAAGCACTGCTATGTCCGGAACTGGAGTCGCATAAACAATGACCTTGTGATACCCCCACAGGTATCAGTCCAGTGGACTGATATCCGGGGAACGTGCAAGTCAAACGATTGGTACTGCACAGCTTATTCGCCTCTGCCAGACAGGCACATACACCATTTCAACTGATAACATTAACAGGCAAACCTCGTAGAAGATAAACTACTACAATACGCGTAGTGAAATGTTGGAAGGTCTGTAACTCGGAAACTATCGACTTTAGGAAATATGTTAGAGACATTTTGTGCTGTTTTGGGGTGAACTATCCATTCCCTGATTACTTCTTACATACGCTGAAGAGCCAAAAAAACTGGTACACCTGCCTAATATCGTGTAGGACCCCCCGAGCACGCAGAAGTGCCGCAAGACGACGTGGCATGGACTCCACTAATGTCTGAAGGTATGCAGGAGGCAATTCACACCATGAATCCTGCAGGACAGTCCACAAATCTAATCTGCACCAATTTGAGAAAGGGTTGCACGTCTGTCACGTTTAATGATTCTCGTCAGCCGTCGCTTGTCTCGTTCTTTCACGATCTTTTTCCGGCCGCAGCGATGTCGAAGATATGATGTTTTACNCTTTTTCCGGCCGCAGCGATGTCGAAGATATGATGTTTTACTGGATTCCCGATATTCACTGTACACTCGTGAAATGGTCGTACGCGAACATCCAAATGTTATCGCTACCTCGGAGGTGCTATGTCCCACGTCTCGTGCGCCGATTATAACACCACGTTAAAACTCGCTTAAAAATCTTGATAACGTGCCATTGTAGCAGCAATAACCGATATAGCTGCCGACTGCATCGCGTTACTCTGATTGGTTCCATACCTCGGTTATTTGCATACGCACACCTATGCCAGTTTTTTTTNGCCGACTGCATCGCGTTACTCTGATTGGTTCCATACCTCGGTTATTTGCATACGCACACCTATGCCAGTTTTTTTTGGTTCTTCAGTGTATTTGGGAACATGCTGTATATAGACTGTTCAAGTTTAACCAAGAACTTTTGAAATNTTTTTTTTGGTTCTTCAGTGTATTTGGGAACATGCTGTATATAGACTGTTCAAGTTTAACCAAGAACTTTTGAAATGTCTGCTTTGGATCTACTATTATATCAATTTTGTATTCTTCCGTCGTATGCAAAGTTATTATTGCCATATAACCGATCACTTTGTTCATGCGTTGACTAGGCTAAACTTTGATATTGTTAGTAATAGAAATACATTAATAATTTTCGACTTCTTACCACTATGAGGATAAAAAACAGAAAATAAATAAAAGTAATTCAGTACACACAAATTAAAAAATCGCACTTTTCATACGCTTTTAAGACATGGAACTACTTTTCCAACCTTACTGCCAACTTTGCTGGGTGCATTTCAGTAAAAGTGCCTGTTAAAATATGGGCGGATAGGAACATTGATGCAAAAGTGCTCAGTTAACCAAAAAACAGCTATATATAAAAATCAACAACACAAACATCCGGGGTTTATCTGGAATGTCATGTTTTGAAGCCAGGAAAACTTGACCCCGGCAAGGGAAGTCGCCAAACTTTGCACATTAAGTTACTTTTCTTCACACTAATTTGTATTCTAACGAATTTTCCAAGCTTATGGGTTTTTTCAAGAACGTGCAAAGAGAAAATTATCTTCACAAAAGAGCTATGCCATGCTAATTAATCATTTACCCCACGAAGATTAACCAGTGTCATCCGCAGGACCAAAACAATGTGATAGATTTTTATTATGTTGTATATTGTTCTGATGTTNGAAGATTAACCAGTGTCATCCGCAGGACCAAAACAATGTGATAGATTTTTATTATGTTGTATATTGTTCTGATGTCAATAGTAATACTATAAAATTGCAAAAAAATTGTCCACTTAAAATACACAAGTGAGCAATGAGAAATTCCTTTGATATATTTCGGAAAACAATTTCAAAGTTGTAGATAAGTATTATATTTTACTATAGTGTACCGTGGTGTGTGGCATGGTTGTTATTCAAATGTTTGCTTTAAGAAAATATACAATATCATTTTAAAACACTATAATCAACCATGCTCCATGTGGCAGAAATTACCTCAGTGTGTGGTAAATAAACAAACAAACACAGTGTCCATAAATTATGTTGTAAAATCAATAATCACCTGAACAACAAATCATTATATATACAGTGGACACTTACATAAAATTATAATGTTTCCCTACTACATTAATTCTAGACATGATTAGGCCACTATTAATATTTAATTGTTTGGAAGGCGTATGTGCTAGGCAAACGGGACACCACGTATATTTTCCTGGAAACTGATTCTAGTAATACTTCACTAATTATTTTCTTAATTAGTTGTTAAATTGTCTAGAAGTAGACATAAATTAAAAGATTGCAAAACTGTAGTTTCAGAATAAATCTTTTAATTAACTCACTTGCATTTTATGACAAAATAATCATCAAGTTACAAGTTAAAGACTCAATGAATAATTGCGGTTAAATAGAAATTGTCTCGAGAATTTATTATAGTTTTGGAAGCCTCGACAACCTTGGAATGTTTGAAAAGCCCTGGGGTGCGCCCCGTACAACCTTTATGACTTGAATTTTAAACAAATGCGTATTTTAGTATACTTAGTCAATGATTCGCACTAAACAATAATTCATAAATTACAGATAAATATTCCAATTACATTTTACGTCACAAATGCTGTAAGAAATAAAAGTTCATCAATTAGTGTTGTAGTTATGTTTCGACGTGATCCTGAAGATAACAAGATTAATAAAAACCATGCTAGCTGTTACTTCTCCAGACGATGTCATGAAGCTGGAGATAAAATCTTGCTCCGGACGGCAAATAAGAGAAGTCGGGCAAGAAGTTCTCAAACGGAATACAGACTTGAAAACTTGAATTAAACCATCGAAACAATGATAGAAAACTGGGTCCAATACGTGGTCTAAAACTGTGTTATGAAACTTTGACTCCAAAACATTGTATAAAACTGGGTCCCTCTGGAACAGAATAAGAAAAATAATCGTGAAAATTAATTACGTGTTCCAGAGTCAATAAAACATGACACGTACTACCGGAGAAAGGCTAATACTGTACTCATCCATCTCGGAGGGAAGAGAAAAAACTGCGTAGGATTATGAAGATAGTTCACAAATTAAATTTCCTACATAATTGCTAAACTATTATATTTGCACTATACTACATGAAGCTAACTAAATAAACTGCTGCAGGGGAATCTTCCTCCTGCAGCTACCTCCCTGAACACGGGAGCACACGGCGAACNCTTCCTCCTGCAGCTACCTCCCTGAACACGGGAGCACACGGCGAACACGTCATGCCGAGACAGCATCTGTGCAGAGAGTCCGACAGAAAACCGTTAGCAACGGCAGAAAGATACAAAATTGCGCGTGGGGACAAAGGTGACAAAATTCAGTTTGGAGGCCGTTCCTAGAGAGTGCCGAGGGTACCGCAAACGGTCAACAACTATACACAACTGTTGTGCAGTTATAAATCACATGCGTTGCANTCCTACATAATTGCTAAACTATTATATTTGCACTATACTACATGAAGCTAACTAAATAAACTGCTGCAGGGGAATATTCCTCCTGCAGCTACCTCCCTGAACACGGGAGCACACGGCGAACACGTCATGCCGAGACAGCATCTGTGCAGAGAGTCCGACAGAAAACCGTTAGCAACGGCAGAAGGATACAAAATTGCGCGTGGGGACAAAGGTGACAAAATTCAGTTTGGAGGCCGTTCCTAGAGAGTGCTGAGGGTACCGCAAACGGTCAACAACTATACACAACTGTTGTGCAGTTATAAATCACATGCGTTGCACCTCTGGAAAGTAGCGCGGACAAGGTACAGCGCGAAGCGTCCTACTACTCAGAAATGCAAGCATCTCAACTAACATCCTGTTTGCAATCTGAGCTTCCTGCAGCAAGCAACGGCTTCCTGCTAGGCTTGGCAGCGAAGTTAACTCTGTACTAACTCCAATGCATGAATACTTGACTGAAATAAAATTTATGAAATAACACAACTGCCCTAAAATTGGAATAAATCGCCATGCAAATATGTGAAATTAGGTAAAATGTGGAAAATATTGTACCGTAAAATTTTTGGGAGTTTTCCAATGGCACAATAATAGCTGAAAATAATTGTTCGCGTAACAAGAATACCGGTAAAAAAAATTTCATAGCACTCAATTATGTGATCCACTCAAAGTTTCATTTAAAGTTTTACAATAAAATTCAAAGTTGAAACGGAAGTTAATCCCTAATTACTGGCGAATAGTCGGACTTCAAAGTAATTACTCAAAGGTATTTTCATGATCTCAAACACTTGCTGAAAAAAAAATTGTGTTTAAATGAATTTTTTGCAATATGTTTGTACAAAATTTAATTTTAAATCGCCATCATTACGATGCGAGATTTTAAGCAAATTACCAGAGATCATAAGCCACAAAAACGTAAAATATCCCCAAGAAGTAAAACAAGATTTTTAGACACTTTTTATACCTATAACAACTATGTGATGTATCCTCGATTACAACCGACTAGGTAATGAGGCCCAAAGAATCGGCCCGACCTATAGTGACAGCCCTACACAGTACGTGACCGCCTTTAAATACATCACAGTAACGTGTCAGTTTGGTTATATTTATTAGCCCCACGACACATTTTTCTAGAATTCAGATTCTCTCCAGTTCCACCGATTGTCTCTTGCGTTAGTGGGTTACGCCTATGTATTCATTATACAAACATAAAAAGTCTTTCTGAAGTGTCGTTATTACCTACATAAAAGCACAATGACACTGAAGTAAACAAAGCCCTTTGTCAAGGCTAAAACTAGGAACAAAAAAAAACAAACAAGCGAGGTGGCTCCTTGCTGTCGACGAAATGTTTAGCCATAAAAAAGAACTTTGCTTCATGTCTCACAAACGACCGATTATTTAAATATATCTAGCAATCATAACTTATGCCATGTTAACATTTTTCAAACCCAATTGTCATTTTCGCTAAACTAAACCAGAATATTAAATGTCCTCAAAATTTTGGCCGATTGACCTCCCCGCTTTTTTTTCCTACGGTATATTCAGACAATACTTCCAGGAAATTGAAAGGCAAAGCGGCCAGAGCGCCTACCTATATGTACTCTTGAGATTACGTCCAAGTCGATACGAGTCGAGACGTGTGAGAAACATGGCTGCCGCAGTCAATGAACAACGGATTTTATCGAGATGATTATACCTAGTCTCCCCTCCTTTGTAAACTTCGTTTCGGTCCGTGCAATCACACCACCCTTCTGAGCTTCCTCGATAAGGTCGTAACGCAGGGTAGCTGTTGAACCATATCACGGGAGATTTCATTCATCGACGTCGCAGCGCGGAACGATGGCATCGACACTGGAAATCCTCTAGAGCTGGAGCTGCACAGTATGTTTTAGAAAGAGGCATAGTGCGTGTACAAAGAAATGCCATAGCGTAAATGAAGCGTGTCATTAGATTTTTCGGGGTCGCTGTTAAGTGGTTGTAAGTCGACAGCCCGTTGCATTAAATTTCCCATGAAGTTTTGCTCAAGACAGGCTCGACTAGTGCAGTTTCGGGACAAAATATTTCATTTTAAAGAAAAATCCATTTGGAGAATTCTTTATTTAAGGAGTGCTGACAATTTTCACAACCAGCCGAACTGAATTTTTGTGATGGCGAACAAAGTTTCCCACTTTGAACTAATTACTCGATGTAGTGCCTGTATAGGCCTGATTTTCTAGCACTGGTTAAAACTAAAAGTAAATTATATATGTGCATTTGATAAATTAGTTCCACGTATAATTTGGTACTGAACAGCTTATAAACAAACGCTTTGAAGAACATATTTTAAAAATCAGGTTTTACGAATTGAAAATAAAAAGAGTTCTTTATACCAAATGATGCATACGTTAAAATGCACTGGCTTCCTTCTCACCTGAAAAAGTTTAATAGTGGTACATTACAATACATTAATGTTGTGCTGGTGTAAAAAGGTTTGCTGATGGTACATTTCCAAAAATATTGTACTATATTGCCTGCGGAGACTGCATAACACAAACTTTTAAACACGTAGTTGGATAATTGGATGCACTGGTACAGTACCGAAAATATTGTAGGGTGAAAACCATAAGGAAGACACGACAGTTGCAGACGCAGGCTCTTGACGGAGAGTACGCATGATGTTGAGTGACATAGATATCCTTATTAAAAAAAAAAAACACCTGGGCATGTCATCATAATGTTGGCCACACTTGCTGGATCAATTCTCGTGTTATGAAATGAGAGGTTTGTATGATGCAATGCCTACGCCACCCTACGTGTCCTCTTTAAGGGTCCCGCCTACCTGGAGCTATTTCCTGTATTCGAGTCCAAGAAGCGCGGGAGCGATAAGGGATGCACTGTTACACGCATCAAAATGCACCATCGCCACTTAGCGCAAGGCTGTGGAACTTCGTGCAGTGATCTCGTCGTGATGCGTCTACCTACGGGACTTTCAGCAGTGACCCTAGCCTTTTATTGATGGTAAAATCTGTGTTAAGGTCTAACGCATGTAGTAAAGAATTGCGTAGAATAAAAATACATCAAAAAAACTCCGCGGCAGTATATATCTATCTATAACAGGGAAATACTAATAAGCGTTTTTACCATTTAATTCACAAGCAACATTCAATGACGAATTTTTTCACCTTGCACTCATTGAAATTGAAAAGCAAGTGCAGACATTGTCAGGAAAAAAGTATAAAAAGCATAAACTGTATTTTTAAAAAAATTTTAAACAATAATTCTGTAGTCCACACGAGCGGAGCTGCGGGCACAGCTAGTTTGCAATATGTTAAGGGATATATGAATATGACATACAAGAATTTTGTACTGGTTTCGTCCTTTCTATAGTGTTACCTATATTCTGTGGTTTTAATCTCACATGATGTGTACATTTTAAGACACAGCGCATTGAATAAGCCGTGTTTAGCTATGCTGGAGTGCTCTGGCGTTTATAATGTGCGCGACGTCTTCAAAGCACTCCAACGTGCCTCGTATAAAGTGTGTGTGCTTTTCGTAGACTAGCAAATTGGACGCGCGTTTAATAGTTTCGTGAAAAAAACGTATATTTCAAACACTTTGCAACACACTGCTCGGCTGGCTGAAGAGCGCCAGGCGACTCGTTGAACTAGAACGTTTCGCAGGATTGATAGTTTCAGTACTTTGGCGTTGACTCATGAGGATCCTTCAGCGACATCTGGTATTTCTTTTTGCAGCTAGACCGAGTTTTACTTGCAAGACTCTGTTGCTTTGTCTCTCGACCCAGATTCTTAGTTGTACCGAAAACGTTTGATGTACTTCACGGTACGTGGCCCGTGAACTGCTCGTTTATTTCTTTAGCTCGCATTGGTGCCAAGTACATGAGAAATTGATTTTCTGGCGTTACATGTTTTGTTCACAAGTTCATAAAAGTTGAGTGATGTCCCACAGAACCAAAAGTTAGATAGTTTGCTCTATATGTATACACAGCAGCAAAAAGAGCTGGGCTTTTCCCCTCGTAGTGTATATTAAATGCCGACGTTGGGCGAAGCCGTATGAGCCAGAGTGTCTCGCAATTCGTCTACTCGTCCACATGACTCGTGACACAACGTAACCCGAACACAAGCACGAGTGGTACGAGGTGTGGCTATTAGGTAACGGGACTGGTGAGAAAAATGTGGTGAGCATCAACATACTTTTTTTAACATACTCTTCTCCCTTAACTATACACAACTACGTAAGTTCAGTATCTCCCAGTGTTCAAAGCAATACTGAAACTCATCAGCTGCCACCCGATTCAACAGGTATGCCGTTTTTCTTTTCACTCTAATAGTCTCAAAAAGTGCTCCTTTCAATACACTTTTCCTTTTGGGATGAAGTTGAAGTCACACGGTGCAAGATCTGGCGAATATGAGGGATGCCCGATCACACGAATGCGTTTGTCCTACTTCACAGCGAGGGCGTGGTGAGTGGGTGATTTGTCCTGATGCAGAATCCATGAGTTGCTCTTTCGAAGATCTGGTCTTTCCTTCCAAACTCATTCTCAATTCAGTGCTTATGATTTACGGCTTAACCCTCAGTCGCGCATTGAACCACCATCACGCCTTTGATGTCAAAGAAAATCACAATTGATTTAATTCTGCACTTGTTCATTCTCAATTTCTTTATTTTTTTGTGACAAGGATTTTCCCAGTGCATATATTGCTGGGGATTTTTTTTTTAAATTTCATAGGGAATTTAAAGTTTACGTGCTTCTCGTTTTGTAAGCTAATTGTGATATCGGTANGATTTTTTTTTTAAATTTCATAGGGAATTTAAAGTTTACGTGCTTCTCGTTTTGTAAGCTAATTGTGATATCGGTAAGGTAACAACAATAGCTTTCTTTTGCACCAAAGTCCAGAGGCAAAATAAACCACACAAACATGACCCGAGAGGTGTTTACTTCGTTCAAACGGTATACATGTGATTGCTGAGAGAATAAGTCAATGAAGAGTTGTTTGTATAAGAAAAAAAACCACGGTTGTATAGGCTTATAAGTTCCTGCATTCCATCACAGAGATATCTCAGTAGTTACAAGTGCATTGGTCCACCACTAGCTATGCCATTGTCAAGTGGAAACGTCATGGAAACACTGCCAAAAGTATCGCTCTGGTACGCCCAAGAAAATAATGTGGTCCTGTAAACTCTGATGATGTGGTATTTGGATGNCTGTAAACTCTGATGATGTGGTATTTGGATGCATGCGTTGTGGACGTGGCGCATACCTAGCGAATGGTATTTACTGAGTGATCTGTGTCGACAGTGAAATTGCTTGGCGGTAGTGTAATGGTGTGGAGCTGTCTATATGAATTTTTTTCTCTTGGTTTGGGCTTGGGTTGTTAGTTTTAATCGGTGGTTCATGTACCAAGAAAATTTGAACAAATCTGCCTTTTCCTGTATCAGAGTGATAATAATCGTGCCCATAAATCAAGGTAAAATGTTTATTAGTTTGAAGACAGCAGTCAGGCTTAACTAGCCCGCTAACGTCAGACTTGAACCCAATAAGACATCTTCGGGATGTGTTGGAGCGTAATTTGCACTCGACCAGCAGACGAGCGTCAATTATTCTCAATGCTACAGGAACATTGGAAACAAATTCCGCCAGCTGTGTACCAGAACTTGAAGAGGAAAGCTTACCCCGATATGTAATAACAGCAAAGAGTGGGTTGAAATACTATTAGTTAGACGGTTGACGTCTTTGGAACCAAAATCAATGTATATCCGGCGCTTTTGGCCAAATAGCTTATATTCAAAATACACACCTCAAAGTTACAAATTTAGGCTGGACTCACAATAGTCCATCCCATCAGTCGTACGTCCGGCAATCGTCCGTCTTTTTCGTCCGTCAGTTGAAAGCTATTCACAGCACTCCGTCGTCCGTTTATCCTTCCGTACGGCAAAATTTCAGTGTGACAACTCAACATCGCGATCTTTCTTTATTTTTGTTGAAAATACATTTTCAAGAGAGAAACAGTCTGGGGAAATATTTTTTTTAAGTAATAAGAATTTATACTGATTTTTTTTTCTTTTTTTTCTTTCAAATTTTGAATTTCTGAATTTACCTCTAAAGATAAATAAACACAGATCCACCTCCTTGCATTTTATTTCAAAGTGCGTATTCACGTCCAAGGAATGTCTTCAGAAGGCGGTGGCTCATCATCCGTCCGTCGAAAGTTAAAGCTTAGTACATATTTGTCGGATGGACGGATAGAAAAAAAGTTGCTCTGGTATTGGTTGAAGATCACGTGACCGCCAGACGGATGGACGACTGACGGATGCGACGGAGTACTGTGAGTCCAGCCGTACTATGTTGCACGCGGCCCAAGGGAAAGTATGGGATGAAAATACTCACTGTATAGAATATCATGCGTGTTGTTACNTACTATGTTGCACGCGGCCCAAGGGAAAGTATGGGATGAAAATACTCACTGTATAGAATATCATGCGTGTTGTTACGATGTCCTTTTGTAATGCACCAACTGTCCCAGCGAGCATCCTTCATGAGCAACGNAGAATATCATGCGTGTTGTTACGATGTCCTTTTGTAATGCACCAACTGTCCCAGCGAGCATCCTTCATGAGCAACGAAATTACTGTTCTCACCAGACGTCGTGCACTTGAGATCTCTAGTCTTACAGTAATGGGTCTGCACACGGCCAGGCACTGCAGCGGGTAGAATTAATAACGACACAGTCACCTATGCTCTTAACTACAAATATCTTCCAAGGTTCCCATTGGATGATTTCACACCAAAGTCTGGTTCACATTTATACCTATCATACCGAACAAAGCTGCCCACATGTAAGCATATTCTGCATCACAGTTTTGGCGCATGGTTGAAAGCTCAGTTTGCGACCACATAGGTTTCTTGATTTTAAAAATCAATATTCCGGTGTAAATGCAAGACAATAAACTAGACTGCCGACGAGCTTGCAATTCGAGATTGGCCACCAAGGTCACCTGACCTTATACTTTGTGGTTTTTGTGTTTGGAGATATTTTAAATACATTGTGTGTGTTCCGCCCCTTCCAAAAGATATGCCAGAATTACGAAGGCGAATTGATTACGACATGCTGTCTCGTGTATGGCAAGATCTGGATTACCGTTTGGAAATATTGAGATTGATATGGGTTTCCCATATTCAATCTTTGTGATATGAATAAAAACTAGAATGAAATAAAAACATTCCAGAGTTTTCTTTACATACACACCCTGCAAGGCCGTGTTGGTTACGTTTTAGTAGCAGTGTGAAGTTATTCAATTATTTTTGACTTGCACCGGAATTTATTTATTCATTCTGTGTTTGCATAGAAATATTATTTTTGTGCGTATTTTAGTAAACTGCTATACGGTCAAAATTATGTTTACTGACTAGTCATTTGCGTTGGGTAGTTGCTAGCAGCTAGACTATAGCTTCTGTCTCTCCCCTCTATCCCACCCCCTCACTTCTCTAGGTTTCGCATTTCACCAACGCATCATACGGATGGTTGCTGCTGTGTTATTTTATGGTGTTTTCTCGTGTTTGTATAAGGGTTGGCGCCCTTTATCGCGTCAGAGGCAACCTAGCATACAAATGGACGGACCACACAGAGCAAATTGAGGCTGTAATTGTGTGCACAGCGCTTCGGGGCCTCACGTAGTGTTACAAAAACAAAAGAAATTTCGGAGCTTTCCCGTCCCTTGTGCTGGTTATGTCACCGGTAGTGCGTAAGTGAGGGCACACGCTGCACAAATAAGCAAGAACTGTTATAACTAAGTAACATACGTGACTTTAAAGTTGGTTCGCCGTTATCTGAACTTTTCAAATCGACCTCCGACAAAAAATAATTCCTGCCAGTAAATGGATATGTTGTAACATAAATAATGAATAAATTACTAAAAGTAATGCTCCGTCTATAAGCGACATTTTGAAGCGAAATATTCAACTCGCGGTTCACTGCAATTTGTTCCTTATTTTTTACATTTTATGATACAAATAATTAGTTAATGGTAGCGTATTATGTTCCTAACACCTTCTCTGTTACATATCGACGTATGAACACACGTTATTAGCACCATAACTAATAAAGTTTATTCTAATCAGGTTGGAAAATAATTTTCGCCGCTAGATAGAACTGGTATTGGACGTTTACCGGATTTTCTCAATTTTGTATGTAATTGCAATGTTCATAAAACCAATATACGGGGGCTGATTGAGAAGTCATGGCAACTATTGTTTTTCAATAATATGTTTCTGCCTTTTACAACTTCCAAATAATGCGTTTTAAAATTAACTACAAAAAATGTTAAATAACTCGTAAAATAAAACATTTCCATAGAATTAATTTTTCAGGAATTATTCTGAAACTGGAATTATGACCTGAAAACGAAGAATATCTGCGTTAAAAGGTGGAGCCGAGTCTTAACGGCAAACAAGTGTCTGCGAGCATTTGTATTTTATTTGACCATCAAGAATTATACTAAAGGGAAAGAAACTGTCAAAGAAATGTTCACAAAAATTCCCCAGGTTTCTTTGAGTTAGTTTCCTGGCAGTACATATGTGATCGCCACCATATGCTCGTGGAGCTGTTGGGTGGCAGAAAAATTACTATGTATATTCAAGCCTTAGATACGTAGCCATCTTATCGAGACATGGTGCCACTGCGGTGAGCTAGGAGAAAGGAGGGCGCCTCATTTGATTCTGTTTACAAGTGAGTGAATGAAGAGATTTGGGCGGCTCTTAACATCGAGGTCTTGAGAGCCGACGAGGGTGAAGTGAGGCGAGTATAGAGCAGCGCAGGAATGCAAGGACGGAAGAAACGGGAGATCCCATAGAAAATCCGTCGACCAGCGGCATCGTCCGGCACGATTCCATCATGCGAAAATCTGGGCGCGACCCGCCGGGTATCTTAACTAGGTGCGCCAATCTGTTTTCAAGAGAAGCAAGTTTGCGTCTCCGCACAATGATGCCTCAAGAATAATAAAAAAAGTTGCAGAGATTTCTTGTATTAGGCCAAGTATACAAGAATAAAAAACTATGAGAATTTTGTGCTGGCTTCACCCTTTCAATGGAATTCTTTAAATTCAGATAATTTACGAGATGATGCCAAGTGATATGGCATACAATGATTTTATGCTGGAGTGAACTTTTCTATGGTATTCTTTTTATCCATTGACACTAATTTAATATGTGATAGAAATTGCTACGAATATTATGGGTTTATCTATGTATCTATACATATTATAAAACTCAACTTCTCTCTGTCTGTCTGTTAGTGCGCATATCACTCGCAAACTACGTATCCGATTTACGTTTTTTTTTATTCATAGCTATGTTCTCCGGAAAGGTTTTAGTATGTATTTTGTTACGTGAAGTAACATAAGGAATAAGCAGTGACGATAATAGTGAATCAAGTCGGAAAAAAGTTTGCCGCCAGCGCGCTCTCTTGCAATGCGCTGTCTAAACCGTTAAAGATGAAACAATATCATGTAGTAAAGAATTGTGTAGAATAAAAAAACCTAAATAAAAAAACTCCGCGGTAGCACACACACACACACACACACACANCAATGTATAAAACTAAAAAGGAATTGTAACAATCGACGACTGTAGATTTAAAGTTTATTATAAACTTGGAGATACGTAAGCAATTTTGTATTTTTCATAAAACAGCGTTTTGGGAATATGCATTGCTGTACTTGTAATATTACGGTAACATTTTTGGCAACTAGTTAGTTTTTCAAAGATTTGTTTCCAACGTACGACCATATTGTACCGTGCGGGGAGAAGTGTGCACAATATAAATACGGTATCGGAGCGTTACCTGTCATAGCTGTCTTCTCTGTTGTCCAGCAGAGGCTCCTTGTTCTGGTACATGGGCCTGAACGAATGGACCAAGTAGAGGAAAGCCAGCGTGACCAGCATCGCACCTGCAGGCCAAAGATACAGTGAAAGTCAACGTTAAAGTTATCATCACTGTTTTCTAAGACCCGGTTTGTCTGTACGTACAGATACACGAATTTCGCAGATTTATTTGTCAGCAGCCTAGAACTTCTCATTCTTTCAAATACACAGTGAGTGAATGAGTGAAGAGATTTTGGTTGCTCTTAACAGCGAGGTCTTGAGAGCCGATGAGGGTGATTGAGGATAGAATGGAGTAGCGCCGGAATGAAAGGGCCGGGGAAACGGGAGATCCCCGAGAAAACCCGCCGACCAGCGGCATCGTCCGGTACGATTACCACATGCGAAAATCCGGGAGTGGCCCGGCCGGGGATTGAATACGGTTCACTTCGGTTGGAGGCGAGCAGGTTAACCGCTCAGCCACCGTGGCCCCCAAAAATACACAGTCCTTATTTTTTCTTTGGTTGTTGCCATGGTGCAAGCATTTATTTAATTTAACTTAGCTGCTCGTGATAAGGACAAATTATTTCTTCCTTTTTATTACTGGCTGAAGAGTTGAACATTGTGTGTCAAAACGACTGTGATCCAGTCGTAAAAGGTTCATTATAGTCCATTCATGGTTACATCCCACTTTTATGAAGCCCTGCTTAAGTTCTACGTTAATGCTAGCCCTCCGCCTCATGCAAACAAAGCTTAACTAAGTCTAGAAAATTACACCAAAGGGACCACACACCGTATTTCTGCGCACTAAGTTTAATAAGATTTTGACAGAGAACTATTTATTACTAGGAGTTCCCAACATACCTATTTTCTCCCTGTTTAATTAACATTAACATTATAAAAAGGCTTACGATACATAACATTTTTAGGAAACAACCAAACACGTCGTACGTGGGGTGATTTTTCAAAGATTCAATTAAAAAAGTGTGAAGGTACTGCGAATAAACTATAGAGCACAAATGCTTGAAATCTAGCCTGCCACAGAAATAATTTGCGAAATTCACCTACCTGTAGTTATACGAAAACATATACAACGTGTTTATGAAAACTTACTTGGCTAGAACAGAGTATTAAAATACTCGTGTTTTATCGAACTTGAGTTGTTATGAATAAATGACTGTTTTCACGCGTCAAGCAACAACTGAGTTTTGGAGTAGAGGTTTCATATCTCTCTGTGTTTGAAAATAGTCTTAATCTGTAGCGACATGTCTGTCCGATGTTCACAAAGGCTCTCAATTTCGTCTGTGAAGTATCGTGATTTCCGCTAGGGTGACATTTTCTGCTCTACCGTTGTTTTTGAGCACCCTGAACCTATCCTTCAGGAAGTAATTTAGATGCGTAAATACAACGTTTAAAAATGACTGTTTGTAACACCGGGGTTAAGACCAGGGTGTCCACTGTAAGTTGTAAAGAAAATATGAAGGTATTTTGTATTATGGCATACCTTTTGGTCGCAGCGCCCCCACAAATCTAGAGTATGACAGTGTGTGGATTACCGCTACAAATCGCATTGCAGATATGGCGGCAAAACTTCATGCCGCGATTACTGCAGTTGATGAGGAGATGCTGAATTATGTGAAAGGTAATATAGTGAGGCGTGCGGTTCGCATGCCAGCGAATGGACGGTGGGTGCTTTAAACAAATGATGTAAATCCCGTACGTCTAACAAGGTGTTGTGGACTCCTATTCTGGACCGCTAGTTCGGCTCTTATGCGTGTACTGTAGAGTGTTGTGTATTAATGTATACTGTCATTACATGATGTACCACATGGGGAACTTAACAATGCATACTTTACTGCCATCATCATAGTGTTACTGTGTAGCTGGCGNTACATGATGTACCACATGGGGAACTTAACAATGCATACTTTACTGCCATCATCATAGTGTTACTGTGTAGCTGGCGCGGTGCCCCACACACGATCATTTGCTAGATTCATTGGGCCGCCGAGACCAAACGGTTGGCCGTAAAAATGATCCGTGTATATTCCTCTTAGTTTTCATTTCTCTACACAACCCCGGTGCTACAATCCACCAATTTTACACGGTGTATATGGTAGTTTAATTTATGTTGCTTAGTCCGAGGAATATGGAAGGTAAGAGATTACATCATACCACAGGCTCTCTTCTGTTTCGTAATTTTTGTCACGTGGCGTTTGGCTTTTATAGAGTTTTTCTATATTCAGAGACTCCTTCTTTGATAAAATAGAACTACTTTTTACACGGCTGTTTGTGCACTGCTTTAGTTCCTGCTTGTTACAAGGCTACGTTAATAGTTTCACCGGGAGGAATGAATGTGTAGTGAGTGAATGAAAACCCAATGCTGTCCACGGAATTTGAGAGTACAATCTTGTGTGGCGTCAGTCTTGAATTACAGAAGTGTTAGGTTTCAGCAACGCCCAACCACTGTTCACTTCATTTAGGATTATAGTACTGGATCCACTTTTCGTTATCGAGTAGGAACTCACTATAATGATGAACCATCAGGTAATTACAGATGTCCAACCACTGCCTTTTGTTAATGCAGTACCCACACTGTACTTATATTTGNGATGAACCATCAGGTAATTACAGATGTCCAACCACTGCCTTTTGTTAATGCAGTACCCACACTGTACTTATATTTGTTATTTTTAAAAATGTTTCTATTTTTTATAGATTGTCGAAAATTGCTAATATGGAAAGGTTGAACTATGGGGCAAATTCCATAATGGTTACAGGTGTATTTTCTCCCACACCTGTCGTCAAAGCAGGACCGTGGAGGTGTAGTAGTCGGACTACTCGCTTCCCACTAAGGCCAACCGGGTTAGATTCCCGGCGGGGTTGCACATGGGAATCATGCCGGACGATGCCGCTGGTCGGCGGGTTTTCTCGGGGATATCCCGTTTCCCCTGCCCTTGCATTTCGGTGCTACTCCATAATTACCTCGCTTCACCTTTATCGGCTCTCAAGACCACGACGTTAGGCAATACTACCTACATGCGCCTGTGGTATGCTGCTAAGTACACTGGAAAGACGACAGCGGAGTACATTTTTAACGCTTACTGTGAACAGCGTGTACCTTACGTTAATAAGATTACTGAAGCTGCCTGTTCGTTTCTGGCGACAGTCAGTATGCTATTACTTGCAAGTGTTTGTATTGCCTACGCGCCTGGAACTGTGTCGCTGCCACCGAAAGATTCGTGTGCGTTTGACATGAAAACTGTGGGTCCTGGGTAATTGAAACAAGAGGACCATATTTGTTAATCAGGCCATACTGCTCAACAAACCCGCACCAAAAGTTCATAATTCCTGATGGTAAAAAAAGGTTGCATGCTAAAAGAGGGTGACCATTCCTGTTATTTGCATTACAAGGGGATATATTAATGAGAGTTTGTTTTCAGGTTGAGGATCCCGATAACATAAAACCATTTTCGGAGAATTGTTGTTTAATTTCACTTCGTTTTCGTTATTTTACAAAGATACAATTTAAAATCTTGATTTTTGAGGGTTTTTATCAACCTTAATATTAAACTTAGGTAGATAGTGTCTTATATTTTTTGCCATTTTACTTTGCATAAGGGATTACCTCACAAAGTTTGTTGGTTTAATTTCATCCCACCCTCTGTATTTGAGACTAGGGAGGGAGCGTGTACCCCATATAAATTAAAATTAAAATTTTACAAAAAGCTATTTAGGAACAGAGTGTTCTAACATATACCTACCAAATAAACTCATATTAGAAAATAATAAGAACATATATATATATAAGCAATACACATAAGCAAGACATTCAACACAACTAACATTCGGCGGTTTCCTATGTCACAATAATTTACGTTTCTAATTCTTCGTTCCTTCTTACCTTCTCTCATACTTCGTAGCGCACAGTCACTACCCTACTTATCTAACCTTTCTTAATGTGTTTCCCAGCACCCTTTATTTCTAATAATTCTCTGGTAACAATATTACTATGCATTTAACTTATGTGAGGAGCAACCCGGTTTGTAACGTGAAATTAGTTTGAGATGTCAGCTACACATTGCTGCTATCAATGGAAATTAAGTAAGGATCGTTATAAACAAAGTATTTATTTATCTAATTCTTACCTGCCACTGTAGAAAGCCACAGGCGATGTGGACGGATGAACAGGGCGATAGAGAAGCCGACGTAGATTATTGTTTTCCTCCACTTGTCAACCCACATCACAACTGGCCAGCATGTTAGCAGGGGACTGTTTTCATTCCTGGAGAAACAGAAAGCCAAGTATTAGATAAAATTGAAATTTAATTTCATTTGAGGAAAGTATAAAATTCTAAGAATAGTTATCGTGCATATTTTCTCAGATAATGTTCGTATTATGCATTTCAACCTACATATTATGGGAGAAAAAAAAAAAAAAAAAAAAATTCTACATTTTTGTAGTATTGTACTAGCAAAAAATTATATATTTTTATGTACAGATAAATTTTGGTGCTTACGCTTTCTGAAAATAGCTGTAATAATATAAATATTTAAGCGTATTGTCGGCGACGCATATGTAGAATTTAACGCTGCCACAGGCCATACGAGTGCTTGGGACAAATTAACTACTAATACGTCAGTTGGAGGCCAAGATTTTGGAAGCCAACACTGAAAAACTATGAGAGGGCAATCCTAGATAATGATTTTTGCCAACTTTGTTAGAGAATATTTCGCCATATTGATGCATTTATTTTGCACGGTGTCTCGCACCGCAGTGGCATCAAATTTCCGGCGGGAGAAATAGCTCGGCGGTAGTAAATCACTCTGGTACAATATTTGCGCACAAAGTTAGTAAAAACAATTATGTAGGATTGCCCTTTATTCGTTTCGTAATACTGGCTTTCTTAAAACTGTAAAATCTTAGTAACCCTTACCGTATTAATTTATGCCCCGTGCATCTTAAAAGCGCCGTTCAAATGAAGTGTTCTCCGGAACATGCCCGACTTTCGCACTGCCACCTTTTCTGTTCCTGATCCCCATAAGTTTAAACAGGAGTCATCTTTACAGAGCCTTTGTTTCTGTGAGAATAGAAGTGGATTGTATCCCTTGCTGAAAATAAGCCTAGGAACAAAAGAAAGCAACAGAAAGCCAGACAAACTCCAGAGAATTACGACAAATAACTATGGGGAACTATAGAAGCATCTAAGCAGTCGACAGAATATGAAGCAACCAGCGGAAGGGAACAACGAGAGGAGAATAATTGGTGAACCACCACGACAGACTTCAATAGTAATAGAGCACGAAAACNAGCGGAAGGGAACAACGAGAGGAGAATAATTGGTGAACCACCACGACAGACTTCAATAGTAATAGAGCACGAAAATAAACACAAGAGGACGCGGCGTGAGGGTGAAAACGAAAACGCAATTGCATACTAACGTGAGACTACACAGCTGCAACGAACATCAATCTGGGAAAATTATTCCTTTGCCAAGACGTGTTTCTGGCTCTGGAATCTGTCATCTTACTCAGGCAAGACACAGGATGCATTGCACAGTTGCAGTAGTAGTATTTGCTTCTTACTGGATGAAACTTGTAAAATTAGCATTTAGATANAGCGGAAGGGAACAACGAGAGGAGAATAATTGGTGAACCACCACGACAGACTTCAATAGTAATAGAGCACGAAAACAAACACAAGAGGACGCGGCGTGAGGGTGAAAACGAAAACGCAATTGCATACTAACGTGAGACTACACAGCTGCAACGAACATCAATCTGGGAAAATTATTCCTTTGCCAAGACGTGTTTCTGGCTCTGGAATATGTCATCTTACAGGCAAGAGACAGGATGCATTGCACAGTTGCAGTAGTAGTATTTGCTTCTTACTGGATGAAACTTGTAAAATTAGCATTTAGATANACAGGATGCATTGCACAGTTGCAGTAGTAGTATTTGCTTCTTACTGGATGAAACTTGTAAAATTAGCATTTAGATACTTTTTCGTGCTTTAACGTAATGTATGCATTATTTGTCAGCATCTTGTGTTGCAAATTTCTCTTCTGCCCACTGCCTTTGAAACTAGTTTATTCAATAAGTCCTTTGTTAATGGTGCTGCATAATTCTAACTTTCGTGTAAACTATCATGCTATAAATTGAAGCAACCTTTGATAAGTTACCCCTTGTATTGCATGTTTGATTGTCTCCTAACTAAATCAAATATCACTAGCTATCCGACTTACCATATTTTTTAATACTAAAATTTTCAATTTTATTTTTCGTATTTAATTTTTGTTCATCGCTAATATGAATTAAAACCAGAGAGGAAATAAGTATGTTGATAACGGTTATTGAGAAAGTAGTTCTTATTAAAAATGTTATTAAATTGAGTCCTATTACGTTCTCTGTAAAACTGCCATGTTTGGATTTTCAGGAATGCATTGGTAAACACAAACCCATAAATACGGTGAGTAGGTTTCTCCGTGTGGTTTTCTTCCAGACTTGTTTAAGGGGGAGTGTTATTTATGTTTATAATATTACAGGAAAAGTCAAAGTATTTCACGTAAAAATAGTTAAAACAATTAGAAACAATAAAATTGTTGATTATTGACTCACTTTCGAGTGTCCACTGCCACGGGCCTCGGGTCATAGAGAAAACAAAGTACTGGAACTAGCCTCGGGCCTCGGGCGGTAGGTTGCTGGCATTAGCAGAGTCAGCCTTTGATATGTTTACGTTTTCTTTCAGTACGATACATGACTTTGTTTTTTCTCGGCCAGTTATGCTGATGTACTCTCACATGCTCCGAGGCGAAATATTTAATTCTAATTTGCAATATGCATCTCAGCCGATTCACATAACTTAATTTCCGCATTTACACGTAGCTATGAAAAAAAAAAACTACCAGCACTCGGTCAATAAACAAAGTACAGCTAAAAACCAACCTAGTTGTAAAACTGGTTTCAGATTTCATTCTTGCTCTACAAAATGGCACCTTATATGTTGTTTATGTAACTTGCTTACGAAAGAAAATGACTAGGTTTTGGCAAGAAAATACAGCAAAAGCACTAATACGCAGAGCCAATACTTTTTATTTGCTACTTAGTATTATTTGTATTTGTTACTTGGTATTAAAATTCTCCGTTATTTAAAAAAAAATNATACTTTTTATTTGCTACTTAGTATTATTTGTATTTGTTACTTGGTATTAAAATTCTCCGTTATTTAAAAAAAAAAATTATATCATCTCAGAAACATCGTGTTGGTGTATTGCGAAGCAATATTTCCACTCTTATGAATCTGTANAAAAAAAAATTATATCATCTCAGAAACATCGTGTTGGTGTATTGCGAAGCAATATTTCCACTCTTATGAATCTGTAAATCGGCTTTTCTAAAGTTGATTTGAAGTGCATGTTCTGGCAGTGATTGCACACAGAATATTTCTACTTATATTTTATGTCTAACGGAATTCAGTATTTGTACGATATATCACAATCCTGCAAAGCGGAAATGCTTTCAAATTATGACAAACAGAAAATATACTCTCACATATTTGACAATGTATACACTTGTATACCAATACCAGCGGCATAGCCAGAGGGGTGATATGGGTGTTGTAACATCCCCCCTNTGACAATGTATACACTTGTATACCAATACCAGCGGCATAGCCAGAGGGGTGATATGGGTGTTGTAACATCCCCCCTTTTTTTTATCATACGGATGTCAACTATTAGAATTAAAATTATTAATAGACCTTTCATTTTGATAAAATCATAATTGCTGTAAACTATGATGCATGTTATTATATTGTGAAGTAACTTTTGTTCTAATAATTCAGGATGTCCACGCACAGGGAAAACTGGGAATATTCACCTAGGTCAGGGAAAATGAAATTATTGCGGCTATGCAAAAGTTGTAGTTGTGTGAATACAGGATGATGTAATTATGAGCACATGCGCTTTAAAATTTCAATGATATATCTTTGCCAATTGTCATAGGCTCTCTACGTACAAAATAAAGTATTTGCGTGTTTGTAATGGGCACTCCAGTGAAGTTATAGCGTGGATCGCGAGAAATGTCGATTAACTGAATAAAATGTTGGCAGAACTGGATTGGTCTATTGCAGTATAATTTAATTAAACTTCACTACTAGCATTTCTTTTTCTGTCAGCGGTGGAAAAATATGGTATTAAGAGGTTTCGGTTCTGAAAACAGATCAGGGAAAATTGTGATTCTGTCAGGAAAACAGGGGAAATTCAGGGAATTCCAAAATGGAATTTCGGTGGGCACCCTGGTCTTAACACATGCGTCAGCACCGATAATGCCAGTATGACCTCCCTCCGTTCCTTCAGTCAATGTAACCCCTAGTTTGAGAAATTTCTGGCTACGCCACTGAATAAATACTCGAAACATCCTTCACACAGAATAAATTACGAAATGTATTTTAAGAATATTATAATTCAAGTACACATTAATGTTTTCAAGACTACTTTAAAACATGAAATAATATCCAAGTGGATTTTAAATCACGAACGAATGTTGATCGGAACACATTGTTGATACTCAGATTTGCAAATAACTCTTTGGACGAATATACTCTTTATATAATTTGTTGAAATATTATAAATTAAATATTTACAGACACCCAACTCTAACAAAGCGTGACAGGAAAACTAACCTCACATATTTCATCGTATGCATGCACAGTATATTGCTTCAGGAATGTTTAATCAGCCCAATGACTGTATTCACTAATTAGTAGAGACGCCAGCTTTTCGCAAAAAATATCGCGATTTGCTGTATTTCCAATACACTGGATGATTTTAACTGGTGCTGGTTTCAAGCGTCTGCCAGCGAATTATAGATGTTTACTCCTAGAGTAACCTAAATGTGATAGGCTTGGTCTGGTAAGAAATGTTTTCTTATCAAGACAAATGTCTAATAAACAAAGGAAGGCTGAATTTGAGCACATATGATATTGAACTGTAGGTTGCGCGGAATTCTTTTCACAAAAAATAAGGTGACCCTACTCATTGGTCGTTGAAAGCATGCGTAAGACATCCTAAATTAGGTTCACGTTTTCAGAACATGTCTATATTGTTTCACACACTGCACATTTGTAGGCCAGATATTTTTTACAGATTCTTGACATAAGCAAGTAATCGTTAGGTATATTAATGTAAATATTACGCATATGAAAGTAAATGTAGATGCCGTACTCTAACTAGACATCTTAAGTTGCGACATCACTTTGCGAGAATCATTATATTACTTTGTTGTAGTTTAAGAAGTGCAAGTAAATTATCGCTGGATTCATAGTCAACACAAATAAGAAGTTACTGAGCCTACTTCAACATGTGTGGAATAAACTTTTAAATAATTTCTTAAAAGCAGAGTTGGTAGGTGGGACCTGTCATCTCTTTGAAAGCAATATCATTAGAGATGAAACCAGAAACATGTGCAACAGTAGTGAGACAATTACAAATACACGCGTGTCTTGCCTAGGACTCTAACCCAGAAAACCTCATACCATAAGTTAGTGTGCAATCAACTGCATTACGAAGGTCGGATTCGAGCATCAATTTCGAATTTAATTAGTCTAATGTTCCGAATGACAGGGTTCAGTAACCTAAAATATTTACAGGGTCTTCATTTTGGAAATAATTGACTGAGCTACTTAAAACACTTAAGATTATATGGTCTACCATAGTGTGAAGAATTGGGTAAGTATCGGTTGATTAGGCCCTGAGATATGACATGAAACCACCCTATTTTTCAATTGACGATTTTCACAAATGGAGGACAGAACTGTAATGTATTACCATACTCGATGATTGTATACCGCCAGTATACAAAGTGATGCTAAAATCGATTGCATACATTCGTAGATACAACACACTAACCTAAAATTAATATACTGCCACCATTCCGAACATGTCTGCCACACTGAAAAAATACATATAGTTTATGTCCTACCGCAATACCAATTCTTCACCAAATTTTGGTACAAAAGGGTTGATTGTTTCCCGAGATATGACAAAAATTTAATTTGTATTGTGGGGCTAACTTACAAACTGGTAGAGAAATGAAGCTCTGTATAGACAAAATTGATGGCGGTAATTGATACTGGCAGCATACAAAGTTAAATTGGAAATTGATTCCTAGTAAAAAATACTAAGCTGAAATATTTATATAGCCACCATTTTGAAAATAAGTACCTGGCCTACTTAAAACATATCAGTTTACGCCACCTGCTGCAGTGCCAAATGTTTGCTCAATTTGGTTGGAATTGGTCAATTGTTTCTCGAGATATTACACAAAAATTTATTTATTCATGTGGTGCCATCTTACAAAATGACTGACAAATGATGCTCCGTTTAGACACAGTTGATAGTTGTAATATCTACTGCCAGCGTACGAATAAGTTGGAATCGATTGCAAGGTTTCGACTATATAACATTATAAGCTAATATAACTATATGGCCGCCATATTGAAAACAAGTATCTAAGTATGTTAAATTAAGTACGTTTACCTGACCTTTCATATAATGACTTGCGTGCCAAATTGCTTTGATAGTTTTCGAGATATAATATAAAATCTTAAATTTTTTCATTTTGGGCTGTCTTCCAAAATTGCAGTCTAACAACAATGTCCACTTCAAAATTTAATGTTTACATGATGCTATGCCAGCATACAAAATTTGTTTAAATAGGTCGAATGGTTCCCGAGATATGACATATAACCCAAAATAATAAAATGGCCGCCGTTTTGAAAGTAGGTGCTTGGCGTTGTCGAAAACTATAAAAGTCAAATTTGCTTACAAAAGTATGTACTATATGTAAACCGAGTTTGGTNTGTACCAGTTTTTTTTGGCTCTTCAGTGTAAATATAGATGTCGTACTCGAACTAGACATCTTAAGTTGCGACATCACTTTGCGAGAATCATTATATTACTTTTTTGTAGTTTAAGAAGTGCAAGTAAATTATCGCTGGATTCATAGTCAACACAAATAATAAGTTACTGAGCCTACTTCAACGTGTGTGGTATAAACTTTTAAATAATTTCTTAAAAGCAGAGCTGGTAGGTCGGACATGTCGTCTCGTTGAAAGCAATACCATTATAGATGAAACCAGAAACATGTGCAACAGTAGTGAGACAATTACAAATACACACNTACCATTATAGATGAAACCAGAAACATGTGCAACAGTAGTGAGACAATTACAAATACACACGTGTCTTGCCTAGGACTCTAACCCAGAAAACCTCATACCATAAGTTAGTGTGCAATCAACTGCATTACGAAGGTCGGATTCGAGCATCAATTTCGAATTTAATTAGTTTAATGTTTCGAATGGCAGGGTTCAGTAACCCAAAATAGTTACGGGGTCTTCATTTTGGAAATAATTGACTGAGCTACTTAAAACACTTAAGATTACATGGCCTATTATGGCGCTATATGTGTGAAGAATTGGGTAAATATCGGTTGATTAGGCCCTGAGATATGACATGAAACCACCATATATTTCATTTGACGATTTTCACAAATGGAGGACAGAACTGTAATGTATTAGCATACTCGATGATTGAATACCGCCAGTATACAAAGTGATGCTAAAATCGATTGCATACATTTGTAGATACAACACACTAACCTAAAATTAATATATAGCCACCATTCCGAACATGTCTGCCACACTGAAAAAAGACATATAGTTTATGTCCTATCACTATACCAATTCTTCACCAAATTTTGGTTAAGGGTTGATTGTTTCCGGAGATATGACAAAAATTTAATTTGTATTGTAGGGCTAAGTTACAAATCGGCAGAGAAATGAGGCTCTGTATAGACAATTTTGATGGTGGTAATTGATACTGGCAGCATATAAAGTTAAATTTGAAATTGGTTCCTAATAAAAAATACTAAGCTGAAATGTTTATATAGCCACCATTTTGGAAATAAGTACCTGGCCTACTTAAAACATATCAGTTTACGCCACCTGCTGCAGTGCAAAATGTTTGCCCAATGTGGTTGGATTCGGTCAATTGTTTCCCGAGATATTGCATAAAAATTTATTTATTCATGTGGTGTCATCTTACAAAATGACTGACAAAATATGCTCCGTTTAGACACAGTTGATAGTTGTAATATCTACTGCCAGTGTACGAATAAGTTGGAATTTATTGCATGGTTTCGACGATATAACCTTATATAATGTATTCACGGTAACTTCAAGATTTTCTGAAACCCTGCTAAATATCTACTTTCAGGGAGCCGATTATGTATCCTTCCGCAGTATGTAAACAAAACATTGCCATGTGACACCTGTCAAACGTTTTGTAAACAGTGCCATGTGGGAACTGTCAAATATTTTGTAAACAAACAGTGCCTTGTGGGAACTGTCAAATATTTTATTAACAGTGTCCATGTGGGAACTACCAAAATTTATTTTTGAAGAGAAACAATGCCATGTAATCTCAACTGTCATATACTTTAATAAAATTCTCTAAATGTCTAAAAAATGCTAATCAATTTAGCGAAATGTTGTAATACATACAAAAAGGTAGATTGAAGTATATATCGGAACTGTTAATTATATAATTTAATTAAAGTTTACTTATTGTATTAAGATTTATTTACATATTTGCTGTAAGGAAAAAGTTAAATTTTACATAATAAACTTTTGGAAGTAGCACTCAGGTTAAAGATTTTACTGTGATAAACGGTACCGTATTTTATCGCATATAAGTAGCACATTTTATTTAAAAAAAAATTTATTGAAAACTCGGGGTGCGACTTATAAGTGAGAAAAATTCCTCCAGCCCCGCA